>VWZY01003159.1:39304-72410 GCA_013399075.1 Chloroceryle aenea
TTCTCAGACAATTAATCTTTAGCTAATTGAAGCAGGAATGCTGCAGGATGGGTTTCACTGGGGCCTGTAAATCTCATTTAGCAAAGTGAATTCCAGGCACATGCTGCACCTAATGATGTGACAGGTGGGCTGCACCGCAAGACAGCAGCCGCGGAAAAGTTGATTCTCATTAGACCCTCGGAGTCCTGCAGTCAGTTTTCTGATGGCTGAAGAACACTAATCGCATCGGTTTGCTGCTGGGTGGGGTGGGAGGCAACGATGAGAGGTGGCAGGGGAGGGGTAGGATGGGGGGGACCCGTTCCTGTCTTTCATGAGTTAATATCCTTGACTCTTGCCCAAAAAAACAGCAGGCCTGCCTCCCACCATGCTATCAGCCTCCATTCTGCTGACTCCTACAGGGTGCACCCTTTTTCTAATTAACTGGAATGGCTATGGAAAGCAAAGGAGGCCTTGTGTTGGGTGAACCAATTATTTTGAAGGGTATTAAGTCATCAGATTTACTTTTATCTTGATTGCATTGTGGAAATCGTGCATAATTAATGGTGGGAGCTTATTAGGAAAATGATTAGGCAAATTACACAGGTGTCGGATGCATTTTTTATGATAAATTTGCTAGAACAATCCTGCAATTCCATCTGTTCAGCTCATATCAGAATGTCACTCTGGAAGAAATTAATGGTGCAGAGTCGCACAAAGTTACTGGAGGCCTTGGATGCAGATTTATGTTTTAAAAAAAGATACAGTTAAAATTACCCAGCAATTTCCTAATAAATACTTGATGTTACAGTTCAATAAATTACTTATTTAATCTTAAAAGAAAATGATAGTCAGTTGGAAAGTAAAAAGTGGAGAAACCATAAACCTCATTTTGTCAGTCTGATGTGTATGTAAATAAAAAATAATCATAAGACGTAATAATTCTTTGCTGTAGGATGCTGACTAGAAACAAGCTGTCAGTATCCAAGTACTTCTGCTAGGTATTTTTTCCACAGATACTTGCTTGTCTTGCAAATCCTGTGCAGGTTCTGAGGTGGCAGAGCCAGTTGCCTTTTCTGTTAATTCCTCCAGTGTTTAACAGCAGATTCTGGAGCTCATATACTGGGAGGTAGGGAGGATGTCAAATACTGCACTCATGTCCACACTTCTTTCACCTTGCACTTCCTACCAATGCTAGAAGACGAAAATTATGAAACAAAAGCCCACAAACATCTCCTTAGGGGTGAGCAAGGAAATAAGTGCATGATTTTTGTGAGGGTGTGTGACTAAATGAGCACATGTAGAACTAAAGCAGTGAAGGACTGGTATTCTGCCCTCAGAAGTGCCAGGAAACCACAGTGATGGATTAGTTATTATTATTATGGATTAGTTATTATTATTATTAGTTGTTATTATTATTATGAGGAAAGCACAGCCCCAGATGTCAATGCCTTGGGGTCTGCATCCAAATCTGCCATAATGGTCCACATCACCTTAGGTAAGTCTTTTTGACCACCCTCCAGGCCCCTGGGTATAGACCACAAGACCTGTGGGCTAAGGGTAGCAGAGAATATGGTGTTTTGCCCCAAGAGCAGGATAGGGCTGCTCTCAAGATTGGAGGTGCCTCTTTCAGGACTGATCACTCAACAACACAACAGGCCTCTGAAAGGTTACCTCAGAACTGCAAATGCAGTGTATATTCAGCCAAGTGAACTACCAGCTAGTTTCACAGTAAAGGTACTGTCTGGCACTGAAAGTAAAGGGGCTCTGGCAGTAAAGATCTCAAGCACAGTTTACAAAATCCATCTAAGAAGCTGAAAGTTTCTCTGTTTATTTGCATGGCTGTTGGTATGGCTTTGCAGCTAGCTTGAGTGTCTTGAATGCCTTCAAAACCACAATGTAGGCTTGCCCTTTTTAGTAGCTGCCTCCCTGTAATGCCCCAAGGACTATCATCCTGCCCAAACTCCACAGCACTGTGGCTTTACTACTTACTTCCTCAGTCCTATTCTTCAGTGTCCCGAGAGCTTACTCATTGCCACAGGATCGTTGGAAGGAAGATTTATTGGCAATGTGGCACAGTTCATTTGGGGATTTCTGTTCTTTTCAGGATCTTTAATTCATCACAATGTTATCAGAATAGAAGTAAGCATCTCACTTTCTTTTGGCACTCTGAAAAGGACACTAATAATGATCACCTTTTTTTTTTTTTTTTAAATGCTTGAAAATTTACAGCTAGAGAGTAACCCATGAGAGATGTGCATTATTTTTGTCCCTAATATCTGAGTGTTTTTAAATACCAATGACACCAATCTCTGTGACTTTTGCATCCGATTAATCCTTCCCTGCAAAGTAAAGCAGCTGATACCACTCACTACCATCTGCACTTGTGGTGAAGGCAAAGGAACTGAATTCTGAACAGCTTCTGTCTGCAAGAGGGGCCATGGCAGCAACATTTTGTGGGTGGTTTATGTCCATTATGCAAGAAGTGCTTGGCTCATCTGAAAATGCAGCTTCTCCTCCAGACCCTTCACTACGAACATTTTTTGAAATCTGCTTTCATACATCTCCTTGTAGTGAGGGTCTTCAGAAAAATTACAAGGACATACAAGCAAATGCGACAAACTAGCGTGCCCCTGACTCAGTTTTTTTTGCTTGTTAATTAAGCCTACTGATAAATCTTGGGTTTATTCCATGAAAGCTATCAGAATAATATAGATGAATGCTTTTAGGCACAGCAGGTAACCCTAATGCAGTTACTGAACTATTAGAGAATATTTAAGATATATTTGAAATTAGGGTGACTATCCTCCTACATTTTAAGACATGTCCCTTTTCTGGTGGCTAATGGCCCATGACCCATATCTAATCAGGAGCTGCTAAGCATTTCATCAGGTGAAAGCATGTTTTCAAGCAATCATTATTCAAAGGATCAGACACTGTAATACTAATATGTGACTTTGTACCATGAATAGAACATTTCAGATGATATTCCTGAAAAAAATCTATACCAAAATTTATATAGGTGAGCAAGGAAGAGTAAAGTGAATTTCACAGAAGATGATAGAGACCTGTCTAGAGTAAATTAAATGGGCTAATATAAAACATAGCAAGGTCAAGAGTCATGGGTTCAGAATATATAGCCCTAAATGTAAACCTGACATATAGGTTATTTCCTAATTTCAGACAGGTCTGTCCCCACCCTGTCAAAAAATAAAAAGTACTATTTATTCCTAGAAGATCTTAGCTAGTCAGTATTTTTGGTAAGATTTGACAAAACATAGAGGAATCAAGGAACTCTGGTGTCCTTTGTATTTCTTATAATGTGAGAATACAGAAAATTGCTGTGTGGTCAACCACTCATCTGTACAACTCTCTGAAGTATACCTCATCCAGTTCTTCAGATGCCAGAATGTCTCCAGGTGCTTTTAGACAGAGGCATCTAGACAGACCAAAAGTCTTTGCCTCTCTCTCCAAACTCACAAGTCCTGATGAGTTTTAGGAAGCAGAAAAGACATGTTAAAGTTGTACTCTAAAAGTACTGATCCACCCCCAAGTCAGCATGTTTTCACAGACATGGTCCTACAAGCATCACAGCAAGTAGAACAACTCACTACCAAGAGAGCCAAGGCTCTCTTGTGAGTGGCTCTGTCCAAAAAAACCAGACAGGTCGTCTCTGTTCCTGAGGGCGGGAAGCTCAGGCAGGAGGGAAGTTACTGTCAGTAAATGCCAGAAACAAAATCTAACTCTCACTAATCTCAGTCCAAGCCTCATGCACCAGCCACAGTGCTCCTTTGATTTTGAGTGCCAGCATCATATTTCAATTAATACTGTAATCAATATTTGGTTTTAAATGAAACATTATTTTTCTTTTCCAGAGCATCACTCAATTTTCTTTAAGTCCTACCAAAATAACTAATTCCTAATCCTCAGTATAGATAACTAGTTCAAAACAAAGTAGTATTGTAGTATTGACAGTATTACACTTTTAGCACACTCGAAGTTTGCAGTTAACACCTAGACATTTTCCAGCACTACATACTCTGAAATGGAGGTAGTAAAAATACAAAGCTCTTTGTTTATTCAATTTTATGAGTACATCTCCCAGACAACAGTTTCACAGCTTGGTCTTTCAACTGCAGAACACTCAAGACTTGGCACTGGTTTTGCCTAGATCAGATTTTCCTTGGACTACAGGCTATATTCTACAGGCTTCTGAAACTATTCTAAGTAATTCTTGTTTTTTTTTCTTGGTGAGTGGTACAAAAATAAGGCTTCCCATTGAAGATAAGTGGAATGGCCCAAACACGGATTATAAATCTAAACACAAGGGAAATGTAGAACACTTTGGGTAGACATCTACTCCTTGTCCAGGTTTTCATGTCTTGCCCATTACTGCAGTATCAAGACCTTTTTCTGATTTAAATATTTAAACCTAGCTGACTGAAGCCCTTCACCATATTTTGTTTTAGAGTTGTGGGCTTGGATCAGTGAAGAATGCCATTGGGATGCTACTTTACAGATGGTGAGTGGTAGAGCAGGCAGTACATCCCTCTGACGGGGAGGAGGCAAACCCTTCATTATAACATCAGCTTCCCCTAGAAGCTCATACTGTCTGACATGCCTAACCTGTGTGCATATGTCAACACAGAATGCTTACTAGTGTTGCTGAGGCTGTAAATAAAGATTCATACTATACTATGAGGGAGATTAATGAGTAGAGTGCTTCCTTCTCTGCTGGAGGCTGAAGTAGGTTCCCTATTAAGATGCAGTATCTGTCACTGTCAATAGAGACATGCTGTGTGGGTGTGAGGGGAGGTTAAGAGGTGTCTCTGAATCTGGTAATTCCTTGCTTTTAGGAGTCCAGTGCAGAGGACTGACACTTGAGCAACATCAACTTCCTGAAACATATTTTCCATTAATGGAATGAGACCAGTAACGTGTGTGGCCAAAGAGGAAAATACAGAGAAAACGAAGATACTCCCTTTTGAGAAAAGTACAGGATTTCTTCTTAAACTTAAACTAGAAAAGGAGAAAGAGAAGGAAAATACTATGCTCTGCATAGAACATGTGGATATCAGGAGGGAGAAGGGAAGTGAGAAGGGAAAGATCATTCCTTCTCCTAGTTTTTCCCATCATAAATATTGAGAGCTTTCTGTGGTCTTATGATAAACTTGATGTCTGCCTTTCTTACCCTTGCTCCATTTTCTTCTTCCCTCTTCAGTTCAGGTAAACGATTATTTTTACTTACTTGTATAACATCCATTTCTGTAGTCTCAGAATGTCTTACAGAACTGTCTCATCTTCATGAAGTAGCTGATACTATCCTCTGAAGGAAGGGTTATCCATTTTTACATGTGGGGAAACAAAGTCCAAAGAGTCTCAGTTCCTTGTCCAAGCTTACTCTGTAAATGTGCTTATAAAGAGGGATCTCAATTCTGAACTCAAAATCCCTTAAGCACATCTCTGCTTTTGGATCTGGAGTCAGAAAAGAAGACTCCCTATATACCCCATGCCTGTGTTGCAATGAGGAGTGCTAGCAAAGGTAATCAGCTCACTCAGCCTGGGCCGAGGAAGGTCTTTCATAGATTATTAAACAAATCTTTTCTACATGTTTGAACAATAATGACTTTCTAGATCAGAAACTTCCTTCAAACAGTTGAAAGATACAAGTAAGTTAAAAATACCTATGCATTTAAAAACAGAGGTATAGCCTACTAGATCCTCTCAAAACCTATAAGGAACATAAAAGTTTATACAAATCAGACTTTCTCCATTAATTAGAAGATCTGGCTTTTTCTGTTACTGGCAAAATTGAATAAAATGACTGTAACAGAGCAATATTATCCATTTTGTCCTAACACTTGTACCTACTTTACACAGACTCAAAGAGCATGAGGAAATCATTTAGCCAGTATAGTCATTAATTTGAAAAGAAAAAAATAAGTGTAACAAAATATTACATTACGATTCAAAGATCTGGTCAAGTTCAGCAAATGCAAACAACGGAAAAATGAAAGTGAAATATTAAAAGAAAAGGAGAAATTCAGGGGAAAAAATAAAAGGTGCCTCTGCTTATAAAAAAAAATACTTCTAGATTTGCATGTTAAAAATTTATCTCACTTAAATACCTGGATATGTAGTCCAAAGACAATGGGAATTGCAAAGGGCAGCCCCTCTAAATAATAGATCACTTCTCTAGCTCTCTCTTCTCAGTTATAGACATATGGCAAATGCTATTTACTGTTCCTTTACATAACCAACCTTATTTAACACCAAACTGGTTTTTGGGTTTTGGTTTGTTGGGTTTGTTTTTTTTTTTTTTTTTTTACTTAAAGAATAAATCTTTTTATAATAACATTTCTCCATAAAAATACATTAAAATTGGAAAAGCTGCCTGCAAATCACATCTAAGGATTAAGTGGTCTTTAGACACTCAATTCAGAATGCTACATCATGCCACTTGCAAAAGGAAAATCAAGGAAAAAATATGTTTCCCAATTATCAAGAACACATTATTTTTATGAATAACAAGGGTATTAAGAAATAAATACATTATATGACACTGTGCAGTGACGTTTTCTCAGCAGTCTTGATAACTTCTCTGGAACTGCTCAAAGAGCATCTGTCCCTCCAACACAGTTCTTCAAAACATCTAACTTACGGTAAAACTGTTCCAGAGAAAAGTTGATATCTGGTCTCCAATCATGTGAAGAAGTAAAAATTCTTTTTGTTGGCAAAGCTGAACAAATTAACTCCTCCTTATTTTCAGCTGTGAAGCTTTTGTTCCATATTTATAGGCAAAGGACTCTGAACAGCTGATATGAGTCTTATTCTATAGATATGGGATCCTAAATCTCAAACTGATTGCCTAACTGTACTTACTGGCCTCAGTTAATAGCACAGAATGGGAAAGAGAGTACTCTGATGTAGAAGGAATACTTCTTTACTTGGATCAAACATCGGACAACATTGTGGAAAAACAATCAAAATGATTGAGTAAAAAAAAACATACATCATTAAGAACCAAAAGAAGGGACATTTTTATTTAACAGTTCTTCATCTTTTGTGGAAATAGGTACCAACTAGATATAGAGTCACCAAATTTGCATGGTGTTAGACATCATTTCTGGACTGCAATGAATGAAATGAGAGCTACAGAGAGAGAGAAAGATTATGTTTATAAGAAGGTGATCTCTAAAGTACCTAAACAGCTAAGGGAAGTCCTGTGGGAAACGGAAGTTATTGAGACAGGTAACTGGAGATGGATTTCAATAGGAAGTTATTATGTAAAGAGGAGATGAGTGGACATTCCATCACCAATGAGACTGCTGTAGAAGCAGTATGACACAAAGTGTGTGCTGACTCATGTCACTAAATTGATAAACTGCTTCATATCAGAATAAGCCTTTTTGGGGAGAAGGGAGACAGAGTGACAGAAATAAAACTCCTGTTCAAATCTCCAGATAAAAGATACTGGAGAGTGTGTGTATGTATATACATATATATATATAAACCATGTCTTATAGAAGCAGATATAATTGGTAAGATACCTTTTTCCTCATAAGAGATGATTTGTACTTTTGTCTCTTTGATGATCAGATTAAAAAACTCAATCCTAAAATCCATTGATCCATGTAAAAATCAAGGGCAGATGCCATCATTGTTATGTTTGTAGAAAGAAGAGAAAAATTATCCAAAATGTCTTTCTTACTTTTTTTTTTTTTTAGACTAAGAATGGACAGCTACAATGATATAACTAGATTCTCAGAATGGTGGGAAGATGGCTTTTTGTGTGTTTGGAGGCAAAAAAAAGAGATGAGAAAGGGTCTCACAGGGGCCAAGCACAAAAAAAGTCACAGAAAAATACTCCCTATAAATAAGACTAAACATATTAACAGCTGAAAGTGAAATTAAAAGATACAGTTTTGTCAGAAGAAAAGGACATATTTTTATAGTATTAAATCTAATTCTTACCCCAAAGTTAATCTTTGGATTACTTTTCATAGAAACATGGGCACAGAATTCAAACTGATTGACCTGATCTGTTCAATTTTACTTCAAAACAAATATACATTTTTCACTTAATGAAAGAACTAATAACAAAAGCAACAAAAGATCCTATAGTTATGTCTCAGATACTTTTGATCTTGAAATTACTCAAAGTTTCCTTCTTAAAATAAAGTCCCTTTAATCATTTTAGGTTCTTAGTGTACTGAGAGAAAAAAATACCACTTTTTAAAAATTTTATTGCTAACCTTTCTATTTTATGTAGTTCGGTCTCAAGTCCACATTTTATAAACTACTCAGGCCTTTCTAGCATGTAAAGAAAGAAGCAGACAATTTCTTAGATGGAGAACTGACAACTGTCAAAGATTAATGGCATTACTGGTTGCTTGTTTGGCCAACAGCCAGGCACAGCTTTTTACATTTCATCTGAGCAAAACATTAGTTAAAACAGGTGCAGATACCTATGCTGTGCATTAGTGTTGGTTTATCTTCTGAGACAGTCCCAGGAAGCAGTGAATCCCATCAACACCTTTGACTCTGTTGAAGGGTCTCAGCCTTTCAACAGCCAAGACCTGGAAAAGCCTTTTTAACTCTCCTTTTCAGAAGTAAATTATAGGAAAGACTGAGAACGAAGTATGTCTATATTAACACAGGTGGCATCAGCCATTCACACAAGTGGATTCACACAATACTTTCTGGAACACTTCCAGCAGGTGATGCCAAATAATATGCAAATTATTTGCATCCCCAGAGAAGAAACCAAAATAATAGCTAGAGTTAGGTTTTTGCAGCCATATCCTGACACCTTTCCTAGTCATCGACACTCTTCATTCAAGTGGCATTAGGATTTGTTCCTAAATGTGTAACTGCTCTTTTCAGAAGCTAGGTAGAGCTGAAAAGGACAAAATATAACAGGCAATGTGTTTTCATATTTCAGTTTGTGAATCATTCTAGAGCCACTTCTGTTAGCAACCTTTAGTACTTTACTTCCTGGAAAAAATTAATAGATTATATCCTTTGGGCTTAGCATCAAAATGACCTAAGCCAGCGACGATATGTCAGAGCTTGCAATCAATATAAACTGCAAGTGACAAATCTACAGGAGCAGAATACAGGTTTTACAAAGTGTCCCAGATGATTAATTCCATACAAAAAGACACTGGGGATTTTAATTACTCAAAATTGTGAAAATAACAATTTGTAATAAATGACAGAAAAACAGTACAGAATGCTCTGGACATCACCAGATTCCTGTAAAGTCTTTACAAACTTTCTTACTCTTTGAAGTCTAGTATTTCCATCCAAAAATGAGTTTTTAAGAATTCTATGTGAAGCCAGTTGCCTGCCTGTTCACTGCATCGATGCTAAGTGTTACCACAACAGGTAACTAGTCTTTTCCAAATGGGTCCTTGATGATCAAGTTTGAAAGTTTCAAAGGGTGGCAAAAATCCTCTACAGTGCATTTGCTGTACTATATCAATGAGGGAGCCTAGAGTTCTTTTTCATACCAACTAGTGATAAAAGAAAGCCTTCTGGAAAACTGTGTCGGTCTTTAAAAAAACAAATAAATATTTATTGGCAGGGATAAGCAGTGAAAGAAAGAGGCATGAAGGATCTGCCACACAACAGAAAGTAAGTAAAACTCCCCCCAGCCTTAGAACATTTTTCCTCTAGCCTACCAATGACATCAGGACAAGTAAACTAATAAGGCAGTCTGAACAAAGTCAAATGACATCTTTTTCTGCAACCTTAGCATTACCTAGCTGATTATTCTTCAGTACACACACACACACACATACACACACACACACACAGTGCAACAATTTATTTTAATGTAATGCTGCCCCCTTGTGCTTTTGTATACAAGGAAGTTTTTGTCAATAACCAAGGTTCGTAGAAACTAAAGAAAAGCAAGACATCACTTTTATTCAGCTCTGGGCTCTAAGCTTTCTTACAGATTATTTTCACTTGAGCAGTAATAAGATTTTTTGCAACAATCAGAAGCCTTAGAGCCTAAGGAAATCTGAAACATGTATTAACATAAAAATTAAAGATAGGGTAAGAAGAGACTACACCATATGTAAATGAAAAATGACAAAGGAAGACAAAGGTCAGACCAAACAATGTTACAATGGGCTACTAAAAAAAAAAGCATCATCAATGTTTAGATGTCATATGTTAAGTTGTAGTATGCCAACACAAAGAAAGAGCTTTTGCAGAGGAAGACAAAGTGATAGGCCAAAATGAGAATGAGAACTCTACAGCTCAGGAAATCAGTCCCTTCACAATCTAATGCCAGTCAGCCTTGGGTTACCAACTTTTGCAAGTTCTTGTTATAAAATCTTGTCAAGTGTCCCATGTTAAAGGCACTATAAACTTTTGAGAAGCCCATACGAGATGAGCGCCTCTGCGGAAATTTGGCACAGTCAATTATCTATCAACTACCTTTGTAGATCCAGTAACTAGGGATGGTTTGGTATATTTGTCTTCCTTAGGGATGGTCCCCCCACAACATTGCTAATTGCTTGAGCTATAAGAACTTGGTACCCTTCTGTATGGCATAGTTTATGGCTGAAGACAACAAAATCCCTTCTAGCATTTTTCAAGAATACTAAAATTACAAAGAAAAAAATCTGTAAGAGAAAGTGAGGCATGCAGGCATGGCACAAAACCATGGAAGTATAGCATCAATACCTAACAGACATTTCCACTGAACTTTAAACAAGTCCTTCAACCTGAAGCAACTATTTTATTTGATGGCTACTTCCTGCAATTCCATATGAACAATAATAAAGCTTCTAGGTGTTCAGTTATATTTTACATGCATAGTAACCATAAGATTTTATTTAAAAACATACTATCTGTTTTAAAGCTTTTACAAGGCTTACAGATAATCAGTAAGCTCTTACTATCATGAAATACATACCTATATATTTTCTTTCTATGTGTGTTGTATTCAGGTTACTGAATACATACTTGACCTTACCTGGCCTTTTTCACCTTCTAAATTTCATATCTGAAAAAAGATATTTGTAAATAAAACAAAACCAAAATATGCTTTTTTAGGTCCAGATGAGTAATAATTTCATCCAACTTCTTCTAAAAAAATCTGAAAACCAAGCTGGAAGTAGTTTGTTCTCATAGATATGAAATGAAAGAAAAAAAAAATCTCATTCACAGCTAAATTTGTTTTACTTAGAAATTTAATATCTTTGTTTTTTAAAAATTGCTAAGCTTTTACAAAGTCATAAAAGTCAAGAAGTTAAACAAAACCTTTTGTTTCAAACTGAACAACACCTTACCTTTGAACTGATTTTTTTTTTTTTTCAGATTTTTAGGATGTTAAAGGAAAACTGAGTATTTTAATTTAGAGTTTAACCAAAAAAAAAAGAAAAAAAAATAATTGTATATCAGAGCTTGGCCATTGACCTGACTAAAAACCATAGTTATTCAAGAACATCTACTGTAAATAAGATTTATCTTCAGAATTTCTATTCTTTACCTTGTTTCATACATCTTATCCATCTTACTACTTTTTGATATGGACACTGAGCCTTGTGTAAATCTAAGATTCTACAGTGTATTACTAGAATGTGTGAAGTAGTATGCAAAGTGCCATCCTCTCATGATTGTAGATCTAAAAGGTGGGTAATTTAAGTATGCTGACACTGAAACTACGCTAGTCATTTTTAAACTCTGTGTTCTTACTTCTCAATATATACACCTTACAAAAATTAAATTTACTTGGCCAGAATCACAAGCTGAACATCACCTTCTGTGGCACTAAGGTGACAAAAAAAAAAAAATGGGCTGTAAAGCAACTGTAAACCTTGTTTGAGAATTATCTGGTTACAAATGAGATTGTGTGTCTCACCACCCATGACTCCCTGCTGCTACTGGGAAAGGAAGGAACTGCAGTGGTAAGTCCTGGGTCAGGAAAGGCTGTGGGAGGGAGACTGTGGCAGCCACCCGTTATGTGTCATTCCTGGTGCCAGATCTGGGGTCTGGGGAGATGGGTAATGGCACGCTGCCCATTTTTACCTTAGAATAACTCAGTGCAGACAACATTCTGACTGGCTGCCTCTTATTCAGCCCAACAGCCATCCTAATAGTAGTTCTAAAACTGTAACTTCTCTTTCAATATTTTATATTTTCAGATAGATGTGTATATTTTTTAAGAAACTTTTCTTAAAAGAAAAGAAATAGTTAGCTATTAAAAGACTTAATAATATTAAAGGACTTAATACGCAGAGCTCATCACCTTCTTCCACCATTTTTAAAAAACATGTAAGCAAGAAATTTATTCATGATATCTACAGAAATCTTTCTTAGGGGGGCTAAGACCCTTCTATTAAAAGCAGAAAGAGTCGTCTAGGGGCAAGTCTTAGCAAAAGACGACAGGTTAGTTTAAAACTGGTTTCTGAAGTTGTCTTTGACATTACATTGCCTATACTAGGATTTCTGTGAAATTAGGTTCTTAATCTAAACCAAGTATTTTAACAGTAATGTGTCAAAGTGGAGATACATGAGTGCCTTCCAAATTATTCACCATTGGAATTAGCAAGTACTGTACTACCTGATCAAATGCTTAACTTAGTATAATCTGGAAAAAACTAAAACAAAAACACAACACCAAAAAAATAATTTATTTGTTGTGGTATAGGATGTTGTGGGAGAAGCAAGGTAGTCCAAAGCAAATTTTTGAGGTCTGTCTCAGACAAAAAGTACTGTCAGCATGAGAAACAATTTAGCCAATCAATTTCCAGACAAATCCTGAATCTACTTGGCACACACTGGATCAAAGCCAGCCTCTCATATTAAAAGCAAGGAGAATTTAGAGAATTTAGAGTCTAAAAAATCAGAATAGAGACTTACCTGACCTGCAAGTAGGGTCTTGTTTTCACCAAAAGGTCAAATTCAGGACAGCTGTGTTTGTGTGATGACCTAGTCACACTTTAAGAAAGCATTCAACATTGTAATGGTGCTGCCTATGCACCAAGCCTTGTTGTCTGAGTCACTGGCTAACACCATTCTTGTACCTGACAGCTTGAATGTCTGTGTTAGCTTTCTAGCCAGAAGCATACAACATTGGAGACACATCTGGAAATTGGGTTTTATCTCATCTAAGCCAGGAATCTTTAGCACTACTTAGATTTATCTGGGATGAAAGTAAAACCTTTCCTAATTGCTTCTGTATTTCTATTTCCAGTTTTTCCTCACCAAAAAAAAAAAAAAAAAAAATCTCCCTTGAAAGAATGTTGGTTCTTTTTAACATCTTTTTTTTTGTCTATGAGAATAAAAATGCATTTTGATTAATTATTTGACCTGGGCAATTTAACTTAATAATAATGATAATCATAATAATAAGGTCTTCAATCTCTATTTTAATTAATCTATGATAAGTGCTGATTGAAAACATGTGTGGCATATCTTGTGAAAAGCCAATAGAAAAAAAAATAAATAAAAATGTTGCTTACAATGAAACAGAAAGCTTATGACAAGGATGTTGAGTCTTAATTCTTAAAAAAAAAGGCCTGAGTTTCAGAAAGCGTTTTTTAGTGATGCGATCTGATGAAGTACAGCACAGTCTCCCAAGATGTGAGTCTTATTGTGCGACTTTCTTAAAACAATGCAAAGCACTCAAGAATAGAGTGTAGGGAACACTCTAAATTGGTCCCCTGGGCATGGACTAGCTGACCTAATTGGCATTTCCCATCTTTAATTTATGTGATCATACAGTATGCTGTTATCTTTTCATTACATTAACCCATAGGGTCAAGCATTCCTCTGGTAGAGTTCCACTGGCACAAGCAGATTTGCACCATGACTCAGTTTGGCCCATACTATTTAAATACAGAATGTATTTCAAACCGAGCTGTAATCAGCCTTATGAAGTAATATTATTCTCAAGCAAGAATACCATGCGCTTCCCTTGTATGAAAGACAGGTAATTTTATCAATGCGAGCACCTCCCTCACCTTCAGGGCAAGAGGAACTCTCAGTTTACAAACATGTGCCTTTTAATTCATCTTATCAATCTCTCTTCTCACAAAACTAATGTCAAGTAAAACACTGGCAAGTTCTGGAGCAAGCTTCAATTGACAATTTCTGGAAAATGGCAGGTATCAATTTTCTGAAAGTAAGTGAAGACAGCAGTCCAAAATAGCTCTCTTAAGAGATCTGCCAATGATGTGAAGATGATGTTTTTTAATAAGCAGAAACATGGGAAATAATTATCTCTTATTTTATTCTTCTATCAGTTAAGAAAATCAAAATTTCTTAACCTAGCATTCTGATTTTGCCTCAAAAATGCCAAGTAGCCATAAGCAAATGATGTGCCTTTGTTTACTCATCAATCAAATGACTTTAGATTCTCTCTGCAACTATTACAAGGCACCTCGTGGTAGCTGTGACACTGTCAAATTTGTAAATTTGTCATATCTCTAAAAAAATTAGGTATTGAACGACTTGCTAAAAAATATTCTAAACTGATATGTGATGGATAGACAGACAATGGTTTCATATACAAGCAAGCAACAATTCTTTTTTCTTTTTTTTTTCTAAGAAAGCCAAAACCTGCTGAACCAGAACTACTTGAATTGCTGCTATTACTGAAATGCAACTGTACCTCACAGAAGCTGTTGCTAATGCCTTTTCTATTGAGCCTTTGGGACCAAAACGTACTAAATGATTAAGAAGGATGACAGTGGAACATCATAGAAGATGTAGATTATGTGTGTACTATAGGAACCTCAGAGGACTTTCTGGTTTCAGAGCCTGCACCCATAGTCTGGCCACAACCAGCTTCCACACCGGATCTCACCTTGCTGCTAAGAACATGGTAGAATTGAAGAGCAGTAGTAAGGGCTTCTGACAGCCAGCTGCAAAAACTATTCTTTTTTTCAGCCCATTTATGTCTTAAAAAGGAGGTACTCAGGAACTGCAATTCCTGTCATGATCAGTTAAGAAAAAAATTGTCTTTCACCCATATCATGCACTTTAAACATGTTCAACTCCATGGATGGACACCAGGACCCATCAACAGGACAGAATGCATATGGGACTCAACACAAGATGGAAGAGTTATATACAAATAGGTTTGCAAAATCAAATGGGCTTATTATTCTTATGTATAAGATGTTATAACAGAAATTGCATTACTTTATCAAAAAATTGAGGATTTTTTTCTGTTTAAAATTTTGTTTTGTTTTTGTCAAAAGTAAATATTAATATTTTTCTTTGAAAATGAAGATAAATGTGTGAGTTTGTGTTCTTTTCCTGTCATTTTGTTTCCATAGCCTGAGAAATATGCTACTTTTAATCTTGTCTCAGGGAAATGGAAAAAAAATATAAAAAGAGTAAAGATACTGATATGAAGGATGGAATTTCAGTGATAATTACTGTGCATCAAATAGGTGTATGAAGCCCAGTACGTAAAATGCTTTCATCATTTGGGGGAAAAAAAACAAACCTGAAAAAAAAATAAAAATATAAAAATAAATCTATGAACTGTCAGAAACAGGGTGAGAATTGCAAAGCTGTCCTATCTGCCTTACCAAAGGGTTACTTCATCAAGTAACTTATAAGTTACAGACACACATCACTGTTGAGGGAAAAGTAATTTGTTGTAATCATTTTTAATTATAGTTATTCTTAATTATCTTTGCTGTATGTTTAAACATTAAAATACAAACAGTGCTGCCATAGCACAGATGGCTGCTGCCTGCTATGCAGACTGTCAAGCTTCATTTAAGCACCACTGTCATTTTTCCCTACAGTTGTAACTTAACGTAATAATGCACTTTCTCTGAAGCATAATCATTCATGTTTTAAGAAGAATACCTACCAGAAGGTATCTAAACAACGACATTCTAAGGAAAAAAAACATTCTACAAGCTCCTCTAAAACAGAGGCATTTGAAACACCAGCACAAATATTTGGTGTACTGCTGAAATCCTATTCATAATGGAAAGCCTAGTGGATAATTCTTAGCTGTAAGCAGCTGGGATCAGAGTGTTAAGGGCAGGGCAAAACCCCCTGCAAAAGGAACAGAAATAAATTACTAGATTTTGTCATCCTCCCTACCATGTCCTGTCCCCCACCCCCCGACTGTGCATCCTTTTGTTTTCAAAGATGTTTTACATAAAAACTAAGTAGGTTTTTTCTTCTGCATGTATCAGTTCAAGCATACTGATCCTTGCTATGTTCACTCTTGACATTAAGAGCCATTTTCCCAAAATCAGACTTAAATATTTCTAAAATGAGATATTTTAGTACTTGAGCATCTTTATGTTCTGTGAAACCCCAGAATCATTTCATGTGAATTCTCAACCCAACAATGTAAAAATAAGTACAACATTAGCAAGAGAAAAGTCTTAGTTCTGGGAGGCAAAAATTTCCTCAAAACTGAACCTGGGGAGATACAGAGCAGAGGAGAAACATGAAAGAGTTGCAAATTTCAGTACTCAAGACGAGATTCTGTGAGAAAGTTCTTCAAAGAAATTTGAAAGGTGTGACTGACTGAAATACTTGCTGGACCCCAGTTTGAAATATTACCTGAAAGAATAAACAATCCACCATAAAAGATGGATCAGTGGGTGTAGGAACAACAGCAGGCAGGCTTCTATATTAAATGCTATGGTTAATTGTTTTATAAAGTGATGTATTACATACAGATTTATAGTAGTCTGCTACTTTCGTACTGTCACTACAACTTTGTCATCATTCTGTCATGAGGGTGGTACCTTGCTCTAATGCCATTAGCCTCATTCCAATTATTTTGCAAACTACATATGCCACGTGTATTAAAAATGCATTCCTTTTATGAACAGTTATTTTCACTTTTTCATTCCCTGTTTCTGTAGGTTCTCAACCACACAGGTCTAATTTGCAAGACAGAGCCACTCTTCAGGTTGATCTATAGAGATACCTTTCCCATCTCTCAAATAAAAATATTCAGTGAACCTTTGCTCATGATGGTTCTACTTTGAGTAAAGAAGAATATAGCTAAATGCACATTTATTTGAGCAGGTTCCATTTGGAACCTTTGTAGCCAAAGGAAACCAAACCCATTGCCTTAAGGACATGGAACTTCTACTGTAGTCAGTGACTCAATGCCTCAGATAAAAATTATTTATGGATAAAGTTGAACCAAATCTTGATTTACGCTTTCAATACAGAGCTGAAACAGACATATGGATTTTACAACAGGTCTTTACTTCACATCTAGCACAATGAGACTAACTTGCTGATCACATTTAGGCCTCACTACAGTGGGAAAGTGAACAGTTAAAGCATAACTTAAATGAACAGTTAGTAGAGTTGCCTAGTTTGGATTTTACATTTCCATCCACATCACATTTCCTTGAGCCGTGAATGCTCAATGGGTTGCTCTATCAGCATGCTTTAGTTAACGCTTACTCCAGAAGAAGAAAGCCAAGCTCACTTTGCAAATTCCCTTATTTCATTCTTGGTCTCAATACCATAGGCATCCTTCAGTATTTTATATCTTTTTTTTTTTCATGTCAAAGTTCTATGAATGGCCTGACTTTTTTCTTAGATAATGGGCATATTTAATACCTCATTTCTCATGTCATCAAAAAGATACCACGTAGTAGTAGTTTCTGACCTGGCTTGAAAGTCTCCTTATTACCAATTTGCTGAGCCTCCTACCGCCACATTGTAGAGCTTCAGTGTTAATTTTTAATATTATTTTCATACATTTTTAAGGTAAGTGTATGTTGTTTTGTTTTTTTTAACTAGAGTGCAATAATAGCTTCTCAATATTAAATAAATAATGTTACAGTGTTGAGACAATTATGACATGACAGTTTTGATAAATTGTTTCAGCTACAATTTTTTTTCATATATTTTATGGTCACTTTTTTGTTACTTACCCTTCTTCTTTGATTTTTGAAAAATTTAATTTGTCCAACTGCCAAGATGATTCTTTAAGGCAAATACCAACTAAAGCTTATGGACTAGATTTCTTTTTTTTTTTTCTCTTTGCTATGAATCAATTCAAGACACAATATCTACCTCCATTTCCAAAAGATCTATATCAAGATTCTAGGGGGAAGGGAAAAAAAAAAGCTAGAAGCAATGTTTTATGAATTAGAGTCCTTTTGATGTTAGGTAGTGGGATTAAAACCTTTGTGAAAAGTCAACATGGTGTTGTCATAAAATCCAAATCTGTATAAGACCCCATGAGATTTTGCAGGTCTTGTGTCCTTCTGAAGACTTTTATCTGAAGAAAATAGTTTGTATGTGTAAAACTACCAAATGTACATCCCCTTCCCAATAACTGTCAAATACGTGTATAAGGAATTGGAGACATGGGTTTTGACAAGCCTAAACTTTTTGCATAAGACTTAAGAAACTTACTCTGAAGAAACATATAAAATGCTACTTTACATAAGTTGGAGTTTTCAACTCAACAGAAGACCCCAGCCTCCTCTCCTCCTCACCACCACTGCCTTCCATATCCCTTCCCCAATTTTTTCAAGTGAATTTAGATTTTTATAAAAATAAATAAATACATACATACATCTACAGGTTTATTGTGGGTTTGATTGGTAAAGATGAAAGAACAGTAGATATTATCAGAGACCCAAGAGAGCTTTATAGATAACCATTTTTTCAATAAAAATTTTAGCCATTTCAATATATATCCGAAGATGAAAATTCCAGACAACAGAAGGTTTTCTGAATTTAATACAGGTCATGGGGATTCAGTGCTCTCTTACACCATCTTCAAGAGATTTTTTCGATATGATTTAGCAGTAAATATATTCAATCCTTGCCCACACAACTGCACTCATAACAGAAACCACAAGACAACCTCAGTGATAATGGTTCCTATGCAGTACTCTAATGCATCAATATGCACTTTCCTTTGCTCATTTTCTCCCTCTCTATCCCTTATTCTCAGCCATGCTGACTTTTAACTTGCACTGTTAGTAAAAAAGCTGAATTGGGAGCATTAGAATCTCCCAACTGATCTTTTTTTAAAATATAAAGTAAAGTTAAAAACCACTTCAACAAAGGGTAAAGCACTCTTAAAAGCCACAGACACCTGCAAAGGTCAGCTTTAAATTAGAAGCTGCTACCATTTGGGGAAGAGGGAGGAGAGCACTGGGATAAGTGCAAGAAAACTAAAAAGAAGCAAAAAAATAGTAAGAAGAAAAAATAAAAACACAAAGTAGTTTAACATTTTCTTTAGAATACACAGAGCCACATGACATAGAAGATGATGAGAACACCATTCAACTGTACAATGTTTTCAGAATACCAAGAGGTACCTAAACATTCAGGATAGCATCTTGACTTAGCCATCTCTTTCCAATTAAAATTAGTGAGGTTTAGGATACATCTTTGCATCCTTCTCTCATGCTGACTGCACAGTGCTGAGGACCAAAGTCATCATCTTCATATATTACAGGAAAGCTGTTACCCAAGGAAAAAAGAATTGCATTTTCTTGCAGTGTAGTTGGTATATAGTCCAGACAGACCTACTTAAGTCATCAACACCTTCAGACACAGCAGATGTAGGTAATTGGGAATTAAGCAGCTTTGGTTGCAATAATACTCATTAAGAAACGGGAGGTCTTTAAAATCATGACTTTCCATGATATATAATGTTAGGTCAAGATAAATTATTGAAAATTATAGTTTAAGTCCACATTTAGATGTCTGATAAGTAAGCCGGGTTCCAGAATTGGTGATTTACCCACCAGCTAAGACTGGATTCAAATTTCAATTCTCATCACTTCTGAAAATCTTTCCACTTCCTTAAGTGCCTGAATATGGATTTGAGAACCTAAGTTCAAGTAATATTTTAAAATTCCGTTCATAGTTATGTACCTTAGGATCTTCCCTGAGAACCAACCACACATTTTTTTCCTCAAGCCATATTAAAGGCTTAGTAAAGGTTATGAAGTTGCAAATATTGTACCATAAGAGCAAGTTCTAATTGGCTAGTCTCTCCCTGAGGACACGTTTTCATAGCAACTTTCCAGAATTAACCCTTAAGAATTAAAGTCTTAAAGATGTCAGTAGCCAGATGAAAAATTACGACCACACACATAAATGAATCTGAAATCCATAAACAGCAAAGTCTAATTCCTAATAAAAATATTATGGACTTTTTAGCTTCTCTAACATCTTCTGTCTCCATACACTGACCCTTTTTTTTTTTATAGACATGGACAACCTCAGGACAATGGTATGCTACCGTAATTCTACTTCGACAGGCTGGGATGTAGTAGTATCTGCTACCAAGATAAACTTACTTCTTTAAGGTTAACAACAGAGATAGGTATAACTCGATCACCTTCCTTCTGTTCCTAGATCTTAGAGAGTATCCAGAAAGCTACTTTTGTGCCTGAAAAGACACTGAAGCAGGCACAAGTGACCTAGCATGCAAATCCTGTTTCATTTCTGCTATTCTTTACTTCTTATTACAAATATTTGACGTTGGCAGAGGATGAGAAAGTGTTTCCAGTACACAAATGGCCAAATCGAGGCCCAGAACATCAGGGTTCAACAAATCAATGCCAATTTACATGAGTTGTGGATTTGGCACATGCTGTCCACCAGCACAAAAGATGCATGGATATTCCATGGCACCTCTGATCACTGGACTGATTGTATAATTGTCATGTTCCTCTCTCTGCTGGAGTCACTGTGCCAGTGAAGGAGACTCAACTGTGTTTTTCAGAATTATTAAAAAAAATACTTCGGCAAAACATCTGTGTGCCTCCTATGTGTTTATTTATTCATTACATGAATCACTTTGGTAGATGTATTTTCTAATGGAGGCAGATAAACCTTTTCACTCCCTTTTTATACGAGCAGTTTGATTCGCAGGCAATAGGGGAACAAAATATTTGGACTGAGAGGGGATATTGGAAGCCAAGGAAACAACTTGCACACGGTTCATTTTATTCCTTTGCTGAAAGCAACTCTGTTTGATAAAAAAGCCATTAAATATGGAGAACTGCACACAACACGTTCAGTGCATTGTACTGAATGAAAGAGGCAACACAGAGCCTCTCACAAAGATCCACACTGATTTTATTTTTTTCCCAGGCCCATTAAAAGAGCAAAAGATCAGCACATTTCAGGATCAATCCTGACAGGAGAGTCAAGCCCAAACATATTTCTAGCTACAAATAAACCTAAAGTTCCAATACTGTTGCTAATCTGATTTTTTCTCAAACTGTAGATGTTCAGTCTGGGATTAATCTCAACTCGGTACCAAAACCTATGGTATGTTCACTAAAGTCAAACGCTTAGGCAGGTGGTAGTATTTTCATTGCTGTAATAATATACAGAGGGTCTTCATGCTGGAAGGACTAATTAATATCCAGTTCCATAAACCTCTAATGAGCACTAAAAGCACATGAAAGTTCCACAGAAGACCCTCACAAAGAACAGAGGAGCAGAGAGTGCACAGGTCAAGGGATGGGCATAGTATAACTATCAATAGAAGAGCACACAGTGAAAATCTGCAAGCAAAATGTTGTATGAGTGGGAGCACAAGGCCACAGTAACACCCTATAATATAGGCCATAACACAAGATCATGCTGACTGAGCACCAGATTTATGCCCACCAGGCCTCTGAATTTGTGGCCCTTCCCTGAGCACGGATTATATGAATTACAGCATTGTTCCCCAGGTCTTTGCTCCACAATGTTACCCAATTCACATTTAAGATGTAACTTGAAATGCAAGGACTGTATTATAGAATGTACCTTGAAAAGATAAGTACATATATACTTAATTTGCCCAAGGCTTCCTTCAGCGTGACCTGTATTTTAAGTTTTTTACAATTCACCTCATCCTCCTTAAAAACATCTTTACACCATCAAGGTCACCAGAAAAAATAATGTTCACTACTTACTTTCTTCATCAAGATGTGAATCAACCAGCTAATACTGTAGCTGCTCCATATTTAAGTTCTGTGCCTCCTTCTGTGCTCTGAGATCCTAGCCTGGAGTTGTTTTACTTTACAGTCAACACAAAAAAAAAATTAAGGTCTGAGTAAGAGAACTAGCTGTAGCCTTTGAATCTCAGCTATGGACAATAGAATTGATGAGGATTTTTCTGACCAAAAAATTAATTCTGACTTTTTCAGCCTTTGCTGACACTCACTGTATTTTGTTCATTGGAGGAAAATGCAAGTTCTGTTAATATTTCATAGGCTCTGCACCAAAGGAATTGAGTCACTTTACACCACATTTTGAAGATACTGCTTTTGAAAACTGCTGTTTGTCTTAAGTAATGTTGTTTTTGCACAAAACCAGCCATACAAGAAGATCTGTTCATTTTGCACTTTCTGGTTATGATCATTTCATTGTAGATATACATTGTATAGAAGTTACTCTGGAACATTGAATCTGTTCAATCTTATAATAAATCTTAACACAGGAATTGCACTGTATTTTAAAAATCCTTATCAAGACTAATGCTGCTGTAAGAGCTTTTTGGAACAGATGGTTTGTTCTTGTGTTTGGTGCTTTTCTTTCCTCCTCTTTTTTTATTTATTTAAAGCACATATTGTTAACACTTGACCTGATGCATTCCTTTGAATAATTAGTCTGGCATCCTTAAGGAAAAGAGGAAAAAAAAAAAAAATAACAAACTGAGATTTTTATCCTTATTAACATATTAAAGAGAATTTGAGAAACTAAGAAATATCAAACTTGCTTGTAACGCTGAGCATTGTAGACATTTTTCTCCATCACCTCCAACTCTGTTTTTTGTATGTGTTACATTCTTTAGGTGGGCAACTTTAGCAATTAAAGAACTGAACCCATGTGGCACAGAGTGATCTCAGTTACCTTAAGGAATTTAATTCTGTTGAGGAATTTACCTTAAGGAATTTAATTCTGTAATGTACTGTTTCTCAGTACATTACAGAACTGGATCCTCCATTCTCTTTCAGCTGTTACCCAACTGAAACTCCTTGACAGAGTAAGAACTACTTAAGTGGGAAAGTATTAAAAGGCCTCTATACAAAAGACATTGTTAAACAATGCTGTGACTGCTCTCCCGGAACTGAAGTATTCAGAACCTGGTGTTACCAGAACACAGAAGAGTTCAATAGGAGGAAAAAAAAAAATAAAGCATATTCCCGGACAATTACAAGTATTTTACTTTTTTTTTTTTTGATGTTTTGCTCAGATTTTAGAGACACATTCTCCACCCTTCCTCTAGACTGTGAGGGACATAAACCTCTGATTTTACTGTGTGCTGAACTGTTCCTTTAACTCAGGGCCAAGCAGAAGAATAGGAACCCATTTGTTACCAACTTACACACGGAGGGCTCACAGGTATATGAAATTCACCCTTTTATACTTGCAGAGAATAATCATTACTGACACATCATCTTGACTAATTTGTTGAAGGGAAGCTTCCATGGGTGTGTATAATTGTCATATAATACAAAGAATTAAAAGCACATTTTTTTAGAAATTAAAAAAAAAAAAGCAAAGATCATAAAAGACATATATGACCACAAAATGACTCTATGTAGGTGAAATATACCTTCACCATTTGAGACTCTCCCAGTCATGAGAGTGTCAAGAAATTTTGACATCAGTTTCAGCTCTCATGAAGAAAAAACAAAACAGACTCTAAATTATCAACTTCCCCTAAACTTACATCTCTCACTTAAGAGTTTCTGAAAACAAGCTTGAAAATCTAAGCATCTTCTCTTTTGAGATTACCAATTTAAATACCGCGTGGATGTCACAGGCAATTTTTTTTTTTCCTGTGATTATCTACACCATGTCATTACTTACAGTGCAATGTTAATACTTAGTATTTTCTGTCACTTTAGCACAATCATCTTAACTGAAACTGTAAATATTTTGAATCAATGTAAAATTAATACATCTTTGCTATATTTTACTTGTACGTCTGTGAGTATGTGTGCATATAAACATATTCCTGTATAAAATATATTGCCATATGCACAAAAATGTTAAGAGAGAATTAAGGTCGCCTACATTTGTTTCTTAAGTCTAACCCACATATAAAGTACAGTGCCAGAGAAATTTGTGCTAACTGGAAAGCTGGATCTACAGCTATCAAGGACTATGAATAATAAAGTTGAAATGAGCAACTAGAGTAATCTCAGTCAGTATCTTAGCATGTAAATATTAAGACACTCTCCTCCACAGGGGAAAAAAAGAAAAAATCTAGTTTCCATCACTAGTTTCCCTTCACTGGAAGTGCATGCTTTGGTGTGCATCCAGTTTCACAGGAAAGGCTGTGCAGTTTCAACACACTGTCTTCATCTACCCACAAAACCCCACCCTCAGTGATACAGTCAACTTCCAATAATATTCAGACACACCATCTTAATTTTAGCCTCAGCTACATTAATATCTGTTACCAACCCAGGCTTTAGAAAAATACAGAGCTGATTTATACTTTAGTAGAGAAATTAAAGATCAAAAAGATTTATTAGGGTTACTCTACCATCCCCCCTACCAGTGCATAATCATTCCCCACCGTATATTTTTTATGGTAATTAGACAGTCAGGGCTCAATCCTACAGAATGCTAAGTGTTCTGTCCCAGGCCAGCTGAGCGATTAGGTGTGTGCTTAACTGTAACTGCCTGAGCAATCCCTCAAAAGTTAGCTATGAGTAGGTGAATCACCCTCCCTATTTAAGCATGTGCTGAATTATTTCACAGTATTAGTTTCAGAGGCTCAGCATCCAGTAGAATAGACCTAAAGCTTTGTTTATGTCACCTTTGTATCTCCAAAATGTCCTACTGCTATCATTGCAGGAGTAATGTCGACATCACTAGCAAGCTAAACTATTGCCCTCCTGCTTTTAGCAGCAACTGGTGCTGATTTTCACTAACCCATCTGCCTTACATCATACTGCTTAAAGAGTGATCACCTTTGTGCCAAACTATCTAGAGCAAAACTCTGAGACCATTGCAACAATCACTTGATATAAAAAATGCATGTCCAAAGCAAACCTTGCACTTAATCTAGGGATATGCCCTGAGTATATTGTGCCGCTGCTGCCAGAGGTGTAGCACACTGCTGCAGAATGGAGGCTGCCCTTCCAACTCACAAGGAAACAAAAGCAGCAGAGGCAAGAGCAGCCCAGTTTCATGAGGGAGACAACCACCTCTTCACTGTACAGAGCAGGTTCACACACTTCCCTCTTATTTTGTCCTCCTTCCTCTCCCCTTTTTCCTTGTTTTACTTCATGACTTGATACAATAAGAACCTACACAAAGCACTGTACATTGTACAGGCAGTCACACAGGGGAAGTTCTACGCTCTCTAGTCGTGGTTGTACAGTGGAAGAACAGGACTGAATCAGTACATTAAAACTGATTTAAACATATGCTTAAATGTCAAAAACTATTTAAATGCCTTTAGGTTATTTATATTATGCACACAGAGGAAACATATTCTATCCCAACAAGCACCTCCTAATATTTTAAATAAACACATGAAACATATGGCTGACTCTCTGCAGATGTGCAAGAAGTTTATAATCTTTAATTTTTATTCCAAACACATTAATGTTTCTTACTTCAAAATGACCTGGGTAAACTGTGAAATTTGCTTAAGCTATTAAGAGTAAATCTGTCACACTGACAATTTCAAGCAGTGTCATTATTTCTAAAAGGGCATATACTGTAAGTTACAGGCTTAATGGCTATTGCTTTTTGCCCTGATGTGCACAAGTCCTTTACCTTCACATTTATTTATTTCCTGATAAGCAATCAATGTACAAAAATAGAAGAGCCCAATGGATTAAGAGACTGGTTCTACTCTGATCTCAGTCTAACAAAAAGGGTTTGTTGTCACCAGTAGAATCAAATCTACAGTTAGCGGATTTAGTCACTGGTGTTGGAATAGATCAGTACAAAACAGCGTCAGAACAAGTACATCTCGCCTTGTTCCTGAAGGTTAGGGGCTCCACACTCTGCTTAAGTAATTAACATGGACATATGCAGGGCACAGAAAATTTGTGTGCATCTTCTGTGTTACACAAATATTTGACTGCCTAGCCCTGTAGCTGCAGTCTAAAACTGTTCTTTTGACACTTAGACATCAGCTTTCCTTTATCCAGGCAAACAACATAACTACTCACAAAGATAAAGGCCAGTGTATCTATGAGCATTTGCAGGAAAGCTTTACCCATGTGGACTTGCCTACAATCGACTTTAACAGGTCACTGAATAACTATGAGACTTTCATTTTCCAGATATTACATGGAATCAGATTAGTGGACACAGAAAATATAATACTGCATGCTGCAAGATGTAGACGTACTGTGGGGTTTCAGAATTATCTCTCTTCATCTAAGAAAATAGACACAATTCCCTTTCATCCATGAGACAGTGTAGAAAATGTTTCGCATCTATACACTAACTGTAACTTGTGAGTAGTTTCCTAGCCATTGTCACAAACTCTGCATCAAGGGAACAAACAGTAGTCCTATATCTCTGAAAGCAGTCCATTCCTAAAGTTTACAATAGAAGCCATAGGGATTACAGAGATGTATGCAAAAAGAAAAATAAAAGTACAAGTTGTTTTGGAGAAAGCAAATGTTCAGGAATATATTAGGTATAAACCAGAGCACAGAAGAATTTAGTTCAAGGACCAGGAAGAGATTCCTAACAATGAAGTCTCGTAGAGTGTCAGAAGGGCAAGGTGGTGGAAGAGCTCATCAGCCGTGTCACTTAAAGCTGCACAAAACAAAGTACTTGTGGTGTACTGGCTAGAATAATTCTGCATTATCACAGAGAGGGTTAAACAACTGTTGACCTAACAGCTCTCCTCACCAATTCTCTGATTCTAAGCATCACATGTTAGGTAGGTGGAGAGGTAAGGGTCATTGCTGCAAGAAAAAATTAACACGTGCGGTGATGTGTCAGATGTTACTGTACATATTATATACAACTGAAATCCCTGGGAGGAAAATATATGCAGGGCAGATTTGTGGATGACCTTCTAGTTTTATGTCACACCAGACATAATGGGCTTTTACTCAAATAAGCGTTTTGTATTAAATTAGCAGCTAGTGGTCTGATCCAGTTCTCAATGCAGCCACATACAAGCCTATATTTTACTGGATGTACCAAAAGGCATGTTCTCAAAAGGCAGACTTTGGAAGTCATTCCTCATCAGGCTTCATAAAGCTACCTTTTATAGAATGGAAGGATTTCAAAAGATAATGCAGAAGAGGTGAAATCATTAATAAATTACAAGGAAGAGAGAGTAACAAAACATGAGACTAAAGAAGAGTTATACAGGAAACCTGATCACAGTGAGTGCAAAGCCTGTTAGAGACAGGCAGCTGATAGAGAAGGACTGCAGCCAGACTGGAGCATTGCAAACACTCCATTCCCCACCCACTGCATTGCCTTGCAGAGACAGACATCCTCTGTTACTGGTTTGGCTGGCTGCTGGGGCCATTGAAAACCATATGAAACCTTGGAGTTAAGTTGAGTGGAGTGCTTTCAGAACAGCTCATAGTGGGATGGAGTCAGGCTGTCTGTCCATTACAATCCGCATCGTGAGCACCTAGGGTTTAATCTAAACAAGGGGCTTATGACTGCAAGTATATCACTATATTGGCGTATCATATTGACTTTCTGATAATGTTCTAAGCCAGTCGGGTAAGAAAGAGAAAGTGCCACTGGGTACAAATTGTGGCATCAATTCTCTGCCAGACTGATCAATTGAATTTATATATTACCTCCAGCTGTGTACTTGAAATCTATAGTTTCACTCCCTCCAGTGCACAGCTCACAGTTTAAGTAATTGCAAATACAAATGAATTTTAAGAGGATTTAGCAGGCTTTAAATTAAAAATGTGTGAACATTGTTATTTTAAGCACTCTGAATTATTTACTAATATAAGCCAGCTGATTCACTTTTCTATTCTTTCTGTCTTTGCTTGATTTTTGATCCCTGAAGCCTCAGTGGAGCTTAACGTACCTCCAACAAACTGCAAACCTTAAAATAGTGCTCTATTTTACCCCATTAAAAAAAATCTTCAAATTCAGTCTGCAGTATAACTAGTAAAATATCAGCAGTACAAGGACTGTCAAATCCTGCATTAGAAGCAGGTAAGTCATCAAGAGACATAAACATGCAGTTCACAGGGTGTCAGGGGTTGGAAGGGACCTTGGAGATCTTCGAGTCCAACCCCCCAGTTATCTTACAGCATGAGCCTGAATGCTTGAAGTTAGGCAAGAGTTTGGGGGATCTGTTTTACATGGGCACTGAAGTGATGTCAGATGAGAAGGTTACAAAAAATGCTTAGTGCAATCCCTAAAAGGACTCTAGTTACAAGACACACTTGCTGAGTCTGATTTACCTTAATCAAACACTGCGGCTGTTTTCTGTTTTAATCACATCTTTTGGATTAATCTGTAGAATACTTGGGTCGTAAGATAAACATCACAACAAAGTAATAAATTAGGTCATTTGAACTTGAGCGCAAACAGTGAGCGCCATCTTACATTTTTCCATATTTTCTGACCAGTCTATTAATTGTAAAAATGATTCATAAGCTTCTTCAGAGACAGTAAGGGAGAGATTCAATGAAGTAAAAAGCATCTGCATGCAGAAATAATGACAAGTGACTTCAGTGTGTCCACTTAGAGCCGAGTCCAGTGCCTCCCTTACATGCTACTACTGATATACAAACTACAGAATTTGTTAAGAATAATCTTACAAATAGCAGTTAACCCATCAGCAATATATTAGGTTCCCAATTTACAAGGGTATTGCCTATTCCCTGAACACAGAAATGTGATAAAATTCTGTTTGTCATCTTGCTGGGAAAAGGTATAGGTAACTCTATATATGTTTGTCTTTGTTGTTTGGTTTTTTTTTTATTATTCAATTTGTTGAGTGAGAGAAAGAAAAGAAGCTAATGTCTAAGGATTATAGCACAGTGCATAAAAACATAATGTTAGGAATTTGCAAATAATTGAAGAAAGGGCATTATTGAAGGGAAAAAAAAGTTATGTTCTCATTATGGGAATAAATATACATTCACAAAATAAATACTTGTCCCAATTACGACTGCTTTTTTATTGTTACACTTATGATTGAAGGTAATTTGACATTACCTTATCCCCAAGTAATGTTGCAGTCTTTATTCAGGTATATCTTCATCAAAGTCAACAGTAGTGTAACTAAAACCTGTCAAAACAGGATTGATGCTGATGGTGAGAATCATTTTAAGAATTCTCTGATTACGGTATTTTTTTGTAAAGCCTGAAATAGGGGGGGATTTGTGTTTACATCTAATATATATCCTTAGGAAACTGAAATCTTACCACAAGTCCAGGTTGAATATAATACAGAAAATAATTTTTCCCAACACTGAATCCCCAAACTCATCTAAATCACTCGAGAGGACTTTCTTAATCTAGACCTCCATAGCATAGTTTTGAGGTATCCCATAAATATGGGATGCTCATAATTCCAGTTTGAAGAACCAAGACCTTAATAAAAGCATATACAGTATATAAAATATATAATGTTACACTTCCCCCCCAGAATTCCCATTTACTTTTAGTGCGGACAATGGATCTGAGGCTGAAAGACAGGGAAATGTTATTGCTTCACCAACATTCCCATACTCCAGCATATAGCACTATCACAAAGCTTAGACAGAGCTGCTGCTTTTTTTTTTTCCAGCTTGGTGTTATCAGCTTACTCTCTTTGCTACCCAGGTCTCTCTTGGATATGCCAAGCTACTGGACAGACATGAGTAGTAATGGTGGCAGTAACCTACAGGGTAATCCATGAGAAACAGCAAGGGGAATAGAAATATTCAGCATCTGCTAGGCTGAGAGGAGGGATAGAGTTAAGCAAATTCTTTTTAGGACCCAAAGCCTCAAATTTAGGGTTTGCTCTTGCTTCCTGAGTGATTCTACCATGTGTGAGGAATACCTTTAAGGTTAATGGGATTCTGAAATCAATAAAAATGACTTACTAATGGTTCAGGGAAGTTTTTGTACTACAGTGTGAATTTACAAGGTCATTAGCTATTCTGCAACAGTTCTCCCGTTCTGCAGTGATGCACCACTTTCAAAATGTCTTCCCACAGGAAGACTGCACAGAAAGGTATCGTAGAGTGCTTGCATGCTCAGAATTTACACCCCATCTCACCTAGCCATAGAGTTCCCTTTGTGCATAAGTTAAAGAATGTGAGATCAGTACTGCAAGTTGTATGGCAATTTTTGATGATTTGTAATAAGATGTCACATACAGAAACATGTCTGTAAGTTTTAAGTAAATATTGATTCACATAACAGAGACAGCTGGATTTAAAAGACTCTACTGAATTAATGAGTTTCAGTATGGGGTTGTTTTGGGTTTTTTCCTCCTATACTCTGAATTTGAATAACATGTTATTTTTGCTGCTAACACTTATTGAAACTAAGGAGTCTTCAATCTGACCGTGGTTCTTTATTTAAAGAGTAAAGTAACCCAGTGTTTCAGAAGGGAGCTGCCATTGCACAGTGATTCTATCCCACATGCAAAACCAAAGCACAAATCCAAACAGACAAATACAGAATCATAGAATCATTCAGGTTGGAAAAGATATTTAAGATCATTGAATCCAACCATTAACCCTACTCTACCAAGTCCATCACTAAGCCGTATCCCCAAGCACCACATCTATACAGCTTTTAAACACATCTAGGGATGGTGACTCAATCACCTCCCTGAGCAGCCTGTTCCAATGCCTGATAACCCTTTCAGTGAACAAGTTTTCCCTAATGTCCAGTCTAAACCTCCCCTGGTGCAGCTTGAGGTCATTCCCTCCTGTTCCATCACTAGTTACTTGTGACCAGAGTCCAGCACCTACCTCTCTCGATGAAGAGGCAATAACCAACAGAACTGTATACTCCTGCCATGTTATGTGGTACTCTGCACTGTGGCAGAACCAGTGTCATGTTGTGTACCTAGAAGATATATGAACTAGTGGTTTTCACTGGAGAATACACTGCCCTTTTAGACATCTTGTCCAGGAATTCCATCCCGGTCTATGTAAAACATAGTATAGGTTAAAAATGATGACTCCATACACTTAACCTCCTGATACGGAAGCAATTCACCATATTTTCAAGACTTTAAAATTGTCCTCCTTCTTCACCACAAGTATCATATCAGTATTACTTCTTCAGACATAAAATAATTCATCTGTGTTTTCCTTAGAAAAAAATTTGTTCAGAGAAAATCTTGAGGAAACAGCCTGATCTGTCTGGTATCAAAGGCTTGTTTGACAAAACAAATTTACAATAAACACTCAGGAAACAGGAGCCATGCCAGTCAGAATGATAGAAAATCATGTCGAAGAGATAAATGGATCATTAAAGAGAAGGTACTTGAATTTTCATTACAGATCGCTACACAATCACTAAAGGTTTCTGAACTTGTCTGGCTTGTTGATCTTGTGTGCTCCTCCTACCTCTAACTATTATGCCTAATATCCATATTTTCGCATACCTTTTTGAAACTTATATATTTCATCTTCTGAAGGTATCATTAAAAGCTCTTTGTAACCATCAGAATTCATGAATTTTGATATGCATTGGCCTGAACAGTATAAGAAACTGTTTAGTGAGTAATAATGTGAACATCATACCTAATGATTCAGAACCTGCATGACATAAGTGATGGTATTTTGGTGAACATATGGATTTTAACTAGAGCTTGGCAGCACAGGACCCTTATTTAGTTCAGCATGTTGGGCTGCTGGGGAAACTAAATCAGAGGGATGACTGAATTATTAGTTATGATTTTTCCCTTTCTGCAGACTAGCAAGTACATTTTTTGGTACTGGAAGCCAAGAGATATAGTTATAATCAGGAGGCTAGCTTTCTGTTTCTTGTTTGGTTTTTTTTAGTATTGTTATATTGGAATAATCTTTGATATGCACCTAACTCTTGCAGTGCACTGAAGGCTTAAATGCTCAAGACCCAGCTGCCATTAACTGCTAGGCCCTGTAAACAGAGACCTGAACAAAGGAAATGAACACATCCTCCCGTGTTTCAGATTCAAAATGAAACACGGATTCATTTCTAGGAAGTGCAGAACTGGCACTATTCAGTCTTGGTAACAAAAGGACAAGAAAGAAGATCAGTATGGTGTAGATCATGAAATGCTTTGGATTCCTACTGAGTTTAAGTTGCAGCAAAATTTGTATCAGCAGAGATGTCTCGATTCAACTAAGATAAAGTTTTGACGCAAACTGATATCTTTTGTCATCAGTATGAAAGCGCTAGGATAAGACAGCAATATTCTGCAGTTGTTACTGGAAACTTTCCAGCCTAGAAGGGAGCCTATATCCCTGCCTTTTAACCCTGAGCTCATGGCTCAACTTAAGAAACAGAACAAATTACCAGAAGGTAATAGGAAACAAATTGATTCCCCAGACCAAAACAAACTATAGTCTCCCGACACTTTCCTCTTACTACACCTAGCTTTTTAAATGGATAGTCCTACTTTTACACAGGCAGTTCTTTTCTTTGTACCTGTCTGTGTCATTCTGTGACAGTTACATCACAAGGAAAAGAAAAAGCAGTTTGTCAGTAAATATGGCAGGTACAACTTTGCTTTTGAACCCTTGATGTACAAACCTGAATGAGTTGCAAAATCACCAAGAGAAACACTACAGACATTATCGAGAAGGACACTGTAAAGGCACAGGAGCACACTGTCCCCAAGAGCCAAAAGTTGAGTCGGTGGTTAGGAAGACTGACCTGGCTGCACAGAGTTTTGTCTGGAACTCAGAAAGAAAAGGAAAGTCTATGGAATGTGGAAGAAGGGACAGGCCACTCAGGAAGATTATAAAGCTATAGTGACAATATGCAGGAAGAAAATCAGAAGAGCGAAAGCCCAACTAGAACTTAATCTGGATACTGCCATTAAAAGACAATTAAAAAGGTTTCTATAAGTACATTAGCAACAAAATGAGGAGTAAGGAGAATCTCCATCCTTTATTGGATGTGAGGGGAAACATACTGACTATGGATGAGGAAAAGGCTGAAGTACTGAATGCTTTATTTGCCTCAGTCTTTAATAGTAAGACCAGTTGTTCTCTAGGTA
>VWZY01003159.1:72709-103999 GCA_013399075.1 Chloroceryle aenea
CTTTAGTAAAGCCTTTGACACTATTTCCCACAACATTCTCCCAGAGAAGCCTGTGGCTTATGGCTTGGATGGGCATACTCTTTGCTGAGTAATACACTGACTGGCTGGATGGCCAAGCCCAAAGACTTGCAGTGAACAGACTTAAACCCAGCTGTCAGATGGTCACAAGTGGTGTTTCCCAGGGCTCAGTATTTGAGCCAGTTCTCTTTAATATCTTTATCAATGATCTGGACAATGGGATCAAGTACCCTCAACTTACCCTCAGTAAGTTTGCACACGATACCAAGATGGGTGGGAGTGTTGATCTGCTTGACAGCGGGAAGGTTCTGCAGAGGGATCTAGACAAGTTGGATCACTGGGCTGAAGCCAATGGTAGGAAATTTAACAAAGCCAACTGTCAGGTCCTGCACCTGCGTCACAAAAAAAACCCATGCAACACTACAGGCTACAACTACCACCATCCCTGGAGGTATATAAAAGATGCACAGATGTTGCACTAAGGGACATAGTTTAGTGGCGGACATGACAGGACTAGGTTAATGATTGGACTTGATGACCTTAAAAGTCTTTTCCAANATTCCACCATGTATCAGCATTCCTGTCTAACCGGGGAGGATACAGTTGACTGTAGGTTAGCAAAAGTGGCATCCATCTACAAGAAGGGACAGAAGGAGGATCCAGGGAACTACAGGTCTGTCAGCCTGACCTTGGTGCCAGGGAAGGTTATGGAGCAGATCACCTTGAGTGACATCACACCACACATACAGGACAAGCAGGTGATCTTGCCAGTCAGCACAGGTTTATGAAAGGCAGGTCCTCCTTGACTAACCTCATCTCCTTCTATGACAAGGTGACCCACTTTGTGGATGAGGAAAAGGCTGTGGATGTTGCCTACATATGCTTTAGTAAAGCCTTTGACACTATTTCCCACAACATTCTCCCAGAGAAGCCTGTGGCTTATGGCTTGGATGGGCATACTCTTTGCTGAGTAATACACTGACTGGCTGGATGGCCAAGCCCAAAGACTTGCAGTGAACAGACTTAAACCCAGCTGTCAGATGGTCACAAGTGGTGTTTCCCAGGGCTCAGTATTTGAGCCAGTTCTCTTTAATATCTTTATCAATGATCTGGACAATGGGATCAAGTACCCTCAACTTACCCTCAGTAAGTTTGCACACGATACCAAGATGGGTGGGAGTGTTGATCTGCTTGACAGCGGGAAGGTTCTGCAGAGGGATCTAGACAAGTTGGATCACTGGGCTGAAGCCAATGGTAGGAAATTTAACAAAGCCAACTGTCAGGTCCTGCACCTGGGTCACAAAAAAAACCCATGCAACACTACAGGCTACAACTACCACCATCCCTGGAGGTATATAAAAGATGCACAGATGTTGCACTAAGGGACATAGTTTAGTGGCGGACCTGACAGGACTAGGTTAATGATTGGACTTGATGACCTTAAAAGTCTTTTCCAACCTAAACCATTCTATGATTCTGTGATCAAAATCACATTAAATCAAAACATATTCAATTTTCCTCTCCTTTCTGGGGAAGGAAGACTTTTATTTTTCTGAATAAAGTTCTCTTTAAGAGTTTGAGAAGCTACAGTAAATCAATGACACCAGCACTAGTTTTCTAGAACCAGAAATATCCTACATGACAACAGTTGATCTTGAGACATTCTACCAAGGGGTAGAATGCCAACAGCCAACAGGGGACAGGAGAGATGTGAATATAAAAGCAGTAGACTTTGATTAACACATTATCTTTCTTTTCTCACTAGCACTGGTTTGGCCGGGAGAGATGCAGCTGATGCCTAAAGAGGGGTGGGTGGGAGTCAGAGCTGTGCAGAAAATGTCCTTCAACAGGAATGTTTCTAGAGTCAAAGTTATGAGTTGATCATGCACAGGTCTTTGCCTGGGAGAGGACGAAGTGCCAAGAAGGGGTAGGAAGTAGAGGAGAACCCTTAGTTATTGGCAGCTCCTAACAGATAATGGTATAGTGGTACTATAGGTAGTATAGTATGTGGAATAATGGAAGTGCATTGGAATAAATACACTTATTGTCACTAAGGTCTCAGCTAAGTTATAGCTCAGAGAATTAACTTAATGTCTCCATATTTTTCTTATCTTCTTTATATTCTGACCCAAAATGCTGTTTAACAATTAAATTCAAAATCATGACTTGTTGTTAAGGTTGTATCCCAGAAGTAGCTGCTTTATGATGGTAGAACATCTAGTCCCTGTATAGACCTAAATTACAGCTGAATCTGTGGCTGCCATTGATGCCAATAGTATGATTTCCAGCTGGTTTGCTCCTCTTCCAAACCCATCTTGCACAGCAGCAGCCACTATAATTTTGATAGACATATCTGGCATCAGTGGTGGTTAACTTCTATTAAAAAGTAGAAAGACTTAACAAGAGACTTCAAAAATTAGTCAAAAAAAAGAAAAAGAAAAAAGGAAAAATCCCTAACAAACAAAAGAATGAAGATGATAAAGAAGTCAGACTTACTACAAAGTTGTTCTAGAACGATTTTTAGTCTATTAGCTTTAGGTAGACTACCTGCACAATGAAAACTGGGTGATGCTGGCCTTGTCTATGTCTTAACTAGAAGGGGGGAAAAAAAAATAAAAATCTGGTATCATTGCTTAGCACGTTTACATACTTTCCAGCTATAGATCCCAAAGTGTTTATAAAGCTCCAGAAATATAATTATCACCATTTCATAGCTAAGGAAATTGAAAGGCAAAATTAAGTAGTTTGCTGTGGGCCACACTGAATCATTTGAAGAGCCAAATTGTTATTGTAAATCTCCACACCTAGGCAATGATTATGCTGCTATGACTCAGACAAGATATTATTCTAGAACATCAATTGCTGCTGCATAACCAGTGTCATACACTGGCTCCTACAACTCTTCATTATGTTCAGCTGCATGCTGGACTTTTCAACTTATCTCCATTTTGCTCAGTAAGAAAGTAGGTGTTCTTCAGAATTAACCCCCAAAAAATTATTTCAAAGAGGCAGCCAGCTTTCCAAAGCTAGAGGTTTCCTCCTAAAAGAGTTTATGAGCGTAATTTCATTTTACCAGATAACCTGCATCCAGACTCTGCAAAACAAGCCTAAAACCATGGTTTGAATGGTAACTTTCCCTACCCACCTGCTGTGGATCTGAGACACAAGTCTGAGAGACCCTACAATAACTGTACCAGCACCTAAATTCTGAAGCACAACTGAATAATGCGATTTTCTGATGGCAACAAAGTAAATTATTTTGGAGAAAGATTTTGAACTGGTGGGCAAGTCCCATCACTTGTAACTATATGCTCTTCAAGCATAACTGCTGCTAGTGCAGCTGTGTAATCTTTTACAAGAAGAAGGGAACAAGTTTTGTATGCAGTTCAAGCCAACTAGAAACTGAGATTATGAACATTTATGAACTCAGGCCTATTGCTGCCCTTCTCCTCACAGCTGCTAAGCCTGGCTGAACTTGTGTTTGATTGCAGCATAATATGGAGGCAATGGAAGCTTGTCTTAAACATAAAGGACTCCCTGATGATGCTGAAAAAGTGATTTCCTATTAAAACACAAAACTGTGTTCTAGATCTGGCTCTCCTCTTACATCAGTTTTTCATTTGTGGAGCTCCAGTAATGTTCAGGTAGGCTTAATGTTTTTTAGATCACAAGCACCTGCCCTCAAACGGCAAACCTGACCTCATTTAGACAGCAGGTGCACGCTTCCAAAACCTGCCACTGTCATGGGTTTTGAACATTTGCTCTTGGTAACATCTGAATGCTGGCAGCCTATACATACATTTCAAAAGTTGTGTAGATGGTGCTGTTACTCTCCAGTAACATCAGATACTGTAATTCATCTGAGCTTTTACAAGTCTTCTGCTAAAAGAAGCATCCACATAAAGTACCTTCCATCCTAGCAAACAAGCTTACGCCTTTCAACCATAAAATTTATTCCATTTAAACAATTAAGCAGTCTCCTCTCTCTCAATGCACTGCATAATCTCAAAAAGATATACTAAATACAGCTAAAACCTTTCCGACTACTTACTTTTTCAAGTCCTGTTTACAATTTTATTAAAATCATCCCATGCCCTGCGGATATGCCAATGATATCCATTTCGTCACCTCACTCTTGCCTTTGGTTTAAGATGAATCCATCATTCCCAATTCCAACTTCATGAATGCTGCAGTGTTCACAGCTGCTGAATTCCACCACAGAACTGCTGTGTCTTTGCAATAAAACCATTCCCCTTTGACAGCATCATAAAAACATTCCTCTAAGGATTTGCCCAACCAAAACCTAAACTTTTTTTTGTTTCTTTTGTTTCATTTTTTTTTCTACATTGTTAGTCCAATAATTTTCACAAACATACTCACTTTTTTTTTCTTCTCACAGATTTATAAAACCCCCGGACTAGAAAATTACTGTCATAATCAAGTTTGACAATTGGTGTGCATAGGTAACAGATTTTTTTCCATAAAGCCTTTTTAAAGAGACATCTATCTCATTTTAAAGATGCCAACTTGTTAAGAGTCTACTACTGCTTTCAACAAACTTGTAATATTTAATTATAGAAGGCTACAAAGGTAGAAATTGTGGAATATATCTGCAAAGGAATAAAAGCCTCATCTGTCAGGTCTCTTCTATATCTCTTACACAATAAACACATACACAGACCCATAAGGTACATCATACCCTAAGGCTCCTTATTTTCAGAGACAGTCTCCCTAAGTGTTACTCCTAAATGTATTACTTTGCTTTTAGCTGCATCTAAGTATACTTTGCTGGTTCTTGACTGTTAACCAGGCAATTCAAATCCATTTATAAAAGTATCTCACTTTCTTATTAGTATGTGCTTTATCCAATTTTGTGTTCACCAAACCCTTATCTAAATGGTTGGCAAAAACGTTGAATAGTATTGGATCAAACCTTGATCCATGATAAGCAACCACTGGTAATGTTGTAACATGCTGATGTTTCTTCATTAACAGCTCCACTTTAAAATCTGTCGCTAGGGCAGTTTTTAATCCGTTTAATGTCACTTTTTAATCCTGTGTAGTGCAAGTTGCTATAGATTGCTTGGGGCCCTTGTTTTTTAGCTTGATTTTTAAAAAGCTGGTATATATTCCTAAAGAAAGTAACTTGGAGAAATCCTAAAGAACATCGACAGCACTGTATTTGTATCAGCCTAAGGAGTGCTCTGCCCTGTAAGTAGAGATGAAAAAGGGTTTATGTTTGTTCAGTGAAACTAGTTTTGCATTGCATAGTGGGGAGAGGTATTTCTACTAGTCTACTAAAGTAGGGAGCTTAGGTGCCTACAAGACAGGATTGATACTTCCCTTTTCTACATTTTGATAAGCTGACTAAATTTAACTTCTTAGCTAGTTCCTTTGAGACTCTTGGGTCTAAAATAGTCTAAGCCTGTTGGTATGAATATGTTCCATTTTAGCAGTCGCTGCCTTACCTCTTTCTTTGTTACAGATGGCAAACTTTCATTTCCATCCACAACATCATATGGGATGGATACATCCTCCTGTTTCATTCCAAGTGCAGAACAGAAATATTTATTAAACATTTCTGCCTTTTCTGCGTCATTATTTATGATTTCCACCATCTGCATCTTCAGTGGTACTACATCTGACCTAAGATTCTTTTTGATGCTAAAATGTTTTTAAATTGCCTTCTCGTTGTTTTTAACCATATTGGCCATTGATGTTTAACAGTTAGAGTTGTTAATTTCTTTTATCAGCTAAATGCTTCAATATATAACTCAACCTCTCTTTTTCCTCTCTTGATACATAATTATTTTATGGTTTTACATTACTTTTATGTGTTTTAATAGGGACATTTTGACTACTGTACATTTTTGTGTCCAAGTTCATGTTGTTGAACAATTACCAGTATTCTTTAGTACTTCCTACACATTGCTATCTGATCCAAGCTTGGATAAACTCTAAAACATCAAGTATGCCTCATGTTACATACAGCTCATATTCATAAATACGAATTCTACTGTCTACAAGGTTGTTTTTCCTCTGTAAGATACACAGCTATCCTACCTATAGTTATATTTTGACTGAGAAGTACTGAGTTCCTCTTACCTGATTATTTTTACTCTTCAATATATGACACTATATTTGGTGCAACAGTCCATCTCCACATCTGATTTATAAAGGCAATTCAAAATCTAACCCCTTTCAGTCAGATTCTGAAATCATGATATCTTACAAAGTCTTAGAAATATGTACATTTCTTCTCATATCTCAATACTACCTCTGCCCACTTATCAACAAAGTGCTAATAAGCTAATGAACATTAGTTTAGCAATTCTTTTACAGAGTATTACGTCCCCTACCACTTCATTTTGTTGCATATCTGGTATCCTGATTCCAATTCACACACACACAAGTACACATCTGCCACAATTTCCCTTTATTATTATTCAATGTGAGGCTTAGTTTAAGGTCCTTCTGGCAGTTTTTCATTGACTGGTATGACTCTTACTGAGATGGTCAATGGAATCAAAATTTCGCATCCCATCTTGTAAGAAAACATCAACAGCCTGTCAGATGATGCCTGACAAAGTATTAGTAACAGCCTACATCCTGCTAAATTAAATCTCACCTAGGCTTGACTTCAAATTCTTCATCTTTGATCTAGAAAAGCAGAAAATTGTCAGTTATCTTTCTACTGCCTTAAAATGTCCTGCAGGTTCTTCATAGTATAGTGTCAAGAAAGCTGTCAAGAAGGGCTGCATCTTATTGTCCTGCTAAGAATGCTTTCATGGGCTTCATCAAGGTTCCTCTGGTCTGAACTATGTTCTAGCTTTCTTTATGAATGTTAATCCAAAAGTGACTTCTTAAAGTTAGTCAAACAACGTAGAGAAATAAATCCACTACATTTACAGTAGGTCATTGTCTTTCAGGTAAAAGGGTCAACTATAAATAGATAACATATGACATAATTGTCATGCGAAACAGCTTGCAGGCAATCTGCAGATGAAATACTTTACCTAGACTATTGATCAAATAACTTCAACTGATGAACAAAAGAATTCAAGTCTGCACTTGGATAAATTGCAAATAAGAAAAAAGAAATAGATTTGTCAAATTAATTATTCATTATAAACAGTTCAACCAGAACTATCCCTTTTTATCATTTACATTGGTTCTAAATTCTTAAAGTGGTTTGGGAACCTTAAAGAGTAAAATTAGCTATAAAAGCTTAATGCAATGATCATTTATATATGGCACTGTAAACGTACAAACATACTTTACTTAGCATTGAATGAAGCATTGAAGACTAAGACAGTGGTTATGATACCTTTGACTCTAAAAATGTTACAAGCCTGATTTTTTCCAGGCAGACTTAAGTATACAGTTTGAAAATTACTTCTGCAATTGACCCTTACTACAGTTTAAGGACCCACTGGCACTGTGTCCATACCAAGGCAACAAGCCAACACTAACAGCGATGCAATGGCCACACTCCACAGTCCTTTGGCTACAGCAGGGGACTGATTTCTAGAAATACTCATCTGCAGCTCAATGTCAAATGTGTTTGGTTTTTGTTTTTAGAAACTTTCTAAGTTATGACCCAATCTAATAATACTTATCTTGGTAGAACAAACAGATTCACGGGTGATTGCAGAAACAGACAAATGTGTGAACACATCACTTAAGTCAGCCACCATAATTTGAGGTGGGACTTGTTTTTTTCTAAAATACCACTGCTTTCTGACAATTGGATTAATATCAAACACGTCAGGATAACTCAGATTCTGGCCTCCTTGTCCACAGGATGCAACATCAAACTCCATATGCAATCCTACTGTAACCATACAAAAGCTTACACTGTGTACTTCACATATTACTATAATCAAAACTCCTTGCTAATTTTAGAAGATTAAATGTGATTAGAGAGATCCCTGACAAACGTAATTTTGAAGTCTGACAATGACGTGAATGACAGAAGTAATATAATAGGATTTTCTTTTTCAAGAGTTTTTCTGAGTAAATCTGACAAAGAATCACCTGGAGGAAATAAATATAAACCACTATGACGTCATGCTTGCAACCTTTTTTTTATGCCCTTTCTGCATTAAGTATGCCACATACCTGCATCACTTGTGTTAGACTGTGTAAGCAATGCAGTATTCAAATGATTTTTAATGACAAAAACCCCTATATTTTAAGGTTGAACATCTGTTATCTTTTCAGACAGGGAGTACTCAATTCAATATTTTGGGGAATAATCTTCAAATTCAATGCATAGAAAATTTTGTACCAGTGCTAAGGTTAATTCGTTTTTCCTAGGATGTTTTGCAGCCAAATGGAATCAAAATGTCCTCACACATTATTTCACACCCACTTACTTCTCTGAGAAACTAAACAGTGTGTTGGACAGTGCTGAAGGGTCTAAAGATAACATGGGATAAAACAGGAGGTGTGAATAAAGCAGGAAAGAGAAAAATACTTTCGATGTGAAGTCTACAAACAGCACTTTTCAGATCAGCACAGAAAAAACAAAATAGTAAAAAAGAAAAAAGGAACCATGAGAGGTACCACTATTTGTTGTTACAACAGCAGCTAGTAATGTAATTTCATAAAGAGAAAAGTTCCATATCCTACCCACAGTGTTGGAGAGGAAGCTTTCAAAAGATTTTAAAAGAGGAAGAAACACTTTTCATCCTCAAATATTTAACCTGAAGTATATGGCTTCATATGTTTGTTGTATTTATTTTAACACAAAAATCACAGAATCACAGAATCATTGAGGCCGGAAAAGACCTCTGAAATCATCTAGTCCAGCCTATGATGTAACACCATGACATCAGCTAAATCATGACACTAAGTACACCATCCAGTCTTTTCTTAAACACCTCCAGGGGTGGTGACTCCACCACCTCCCTGGGCAGTNATAGAGCTGGGACCAGTACTGATCCCTGGGGGACACCACTGGCCACTGGACACCAACTGGAAGCAGCACCATTCACAACCACTCTCTGCACCTGGTCATCCAGCCAGGTTTTAACCCAGCAAAGGGTGCACTTGTCCTATCCATGGGCTGCCAGTTTTTTCAGGAGGATGCTGTGGGAGACCATGTCAAATGCTTTGCTGAAGTCTAGGTAGACCACATCCACAGCCTTCCCCTCATCTACCAGACAGGTCACCCAGTTGTAGAAGGAAATAAGATTGGTTAAGCAGGACCTTTCTTTCCTAAACCCATGTTGGCTGGGCCTGATCCCCTGGTTTTCTTGTGTGTGCCACTGGATGGCACTCAGGATGACACACATGAAGATTTACATCACCCTGTGATGTTTATGATGTAATGGTATCAGAGGAAGTAACCTCTTACTTTCTATTACTCAAGGGAGACAACTTATCCATTAAATAATTCGGTAGTATCTGGCAGTGCTTGGTACTCAAAGGCATAATGGGGAGCCAACAGTTGCTCATATGTATGGTCTCTTTGCTCCCTGGTCTAGTAGTTTGTTTGTAGCAAATTAAATTAGTCTGGAAAACTATGGCTACGGCAGAAAAGTGTGCTTATATTTCTACATATAATTTTGATAATAAAATATTAATAAGAGTACATTGATGCAGCAGCCTTTGGATTCAGTGTGTATTCAAAGGCCTTAAGAATTTACAGTCTACAGATTTCAGGGTTTGTTAACAGCAGAATTGGGTTGGATGATAGGAAAGGCATCTGCGAACTTTTAAAGGTACCCTCTCATTTGACCCTCCCATCTTCCATTATAGGAAGTTAGCAGGAGATTCAGGACCAAAACTAAGCTGGAACCCCAGGCACTGAACTGGAAGAGCAGAACGCTCCCCTTAACCTGCACCTGGCTTCCTATCATCTGGAAACATCTCACAGCTAAGGTCTGGGGCAGGAGAAGGGAGGAATTCTTTTCACCTCCCCTGGAGTTCTACAGCCCTCATTAAGCAGAAAAATCCTAACAGGATACCTATACTTTCCTAAACACTTCATTTTCCCCCTTTTTATTGGGCATTCTGCTCTAAGGAATCTCCTTGGAACAGACTTTCAAATGATAGACTGTCACTGATGGTAAAAAGCTATGTCATCATTGACCTTAAGTACAACATCATTATTCACAGCTAACTGGTTTTGGGGTATAAAAAACCCTTTTTTTCCTATTAAAAAAAGGAGATTATAACATTTCATCAGAAATTAAGCCCAGTTTATTGATGCCTCTTCATAGTTAGTGCAGTACTTGATTTCAACATGTTAAAACATGTTAAAGAATTAACAAGTCCCACATATGCTTCCTACAGACACTCTTAACTTGCATGATTATAAACTTGTGGGTTTTGAGGTTGATTCACTAGCTTGAGAACAATAAGATACGATTAATTGTTGCAACCACTGTTCTAGATGAAGCCTGCATCTCTAATGAGGCTGAATATAGGACAAAGTTGCTGCCCATTTCCTGCTGGCTTTTAAAGTGTTCAGACCAATTTTCAGCTCCTTCTCCAAAATGTTGTCTCTGTTTTTAATTAAAAAGAAGAGTGTTTCATTAAGAAAATCCATGAGGGTGTTTTGTCATTCTTTAGTGCAAAATACCAAATGGCATAAAAATGTTTTGCATGTTTCTTTTAAAGCCTACACAAAGTTTTCAGTCCTAGTGCATCCTAACATATATTCCTGGCAGCTTTTTCTATACTAGCTGATTCATACAAAGGGATGCAAATTTAACATACACAAAACAGATGCCCAAGCCAAAAATAAATGTGCTATTTCAGACCATAGCTATTTTAGCACTCTCTATTCACTTTTTTAATACTTCAAGAGAGTGGTGACAGCAGAATCATGAGTCGTTACTGTTATGTCCATTAGAAGAATCTTCTACTATTCAAAGATTTCTTCCCAATGTGAAAAAAAAACCAAACAAAAACCCCACAACTAAAAAATTAATAATAGCATAATTTCTCTAAATGAACAGAACATCTAAGGAACCTTCTTGGACAATATAATTTGGATGTTTTCAACATCGCTTATTTTATTTCACAACAAACTTACATTTTATCACATGACTGCTTTCCCAATTATAGTGCAAAATAAAAGGCATCATCAAATAGTTTAATAGGTGCAGAGGAAAATGTAGTTTTGTTCATCAAATGATGCAGAAAATAATGTGACAACAACAACAACAAAAATCTGTGAGTTGGGATGGGAAATTATTGCTATGGAGTTATTTGTCCTGTCTCTCCTCAATGGAAGGAAGGGACAGAAGGCCCCCCAGGTTTGATTGTTATTTTTCTGATAAAGTATACACTGGGGTAAAATGAAGATTTCCTCTTCCAAACAGGGTCTGCAGTCCTGCCGGTGAGTATGTAATCTCTACAGTTAAAAGACAAATGGCATTTATCCATAAAAACAGAAGTCCATGCCTAGGCTGCAGGGTAGGAGATTTAGGAAGAGAGACTGACAGTTTTTCTTTAGAAAACTGTTTGTGTTTTTACGTCAATCTCCTCAGACATATACTAATAGAATTTTAAAAGGTCTATACACATCCGCTGGTGCTCAGATGGCATGTTGATAAGCGTCTGCCAGTGATTTTGAGATCTCCCTCCATCTTGGGTGTGGGGCTGTGATCACCTCTATCTGCCTGGCAGTACAAAGCACTAATCTGCCTTAAAATAAAGTCCCCAAAGAGCGTGAGGGGTGGCAAGCCCCTCACCGTTGCACACCCCAGTATTCTTAGAGGGCCTGCATCCAGGTTGCGTAGCGCAGGGATGTATTATTTATAGCTATGTCTCAGTATGATTACCTCCAGTTAACTTGAAGCCTCTTTGAAAGAAAAGGTTGCTCGAGTCCTGCTTGCCATCGGTACGAGGCCCTCCTCACTCCCACTCTCCCCCACCGGTGTAAGCAGACATAGCAGCCCTCGGTCTAATTAGCTGTCTTTAAAGCAGGGCTAAGTGGGCTCAGTGGGGGGAAGAGGCTTTCTCGGGCCCCTCCAAGCCTCTCCTTGGCGCTGGCAGACAGAGCGCACATGGCCTCCAAGAGGCACTGCAAACTCGCTGACATTATGTCCACGGGTTATCATTATCATCTTTTTCTAAAAAAAAAAAGAAAGAAAACCACCTGATCGATCGCTCCCGACCACAATGATGCTTCAGGGCATCTCTCCCTCTGCTGGGGAGTGATTGACCATTGGGTATCATTAAAGAGGGGAGGCGAAGGGAGGGAGGGAGGAAAGGGGAAGACGAAGGCGGCTGCAGTAGCAGCACCGGCTCCTCCTTACATGCTCCTCTCCCTCCTGGACGCCACTGACCTTTCACTCAGGAGCCAGCTGGAGCCAGGAGAGATTTAATTGAACGGCTTCCTCAGATGTGTTTGAGGTTTGGGTGATGGAGGAGGAGGATACAGCACTGCAAAGAGAGAAGTTAGGAGGAGAGGAAGGGAAAGTAAAGGGAAAAAGAAGAAAAAAAAAAGGAAAAACCCAACAACTTTGGATGACCTTCAGAGGCTCACTGCTCAGCTCTTCCTAGGCTTTTACCAGGCTTCAGCTCACACAAGAATCCTGGTGTTGGCAGCACCAGGGCTGTTCTTCCCTAGGCACTGGCACCTCCACTGAAGCAGCCCTGTTGTCCCAGCTCTTCCCATTGACATCCCAGTACAAGTGACCAATAGACAAGCCAAAACAGCTGCCTCTGCTCCTCCAAGACCACATGGGCAGGCAAGGGTCATCCTAATTTCCCAGGCATCCTCATTCATTGGAGAATGGTCTTGGGAGAGGTGGGAAAAGGAAGAATCATTGCTCTGAAAGAGTGCACAAGTCTACATAGATATTTTCTTGTCTTTTCAGTGCTGCATTTGTCTTCATTTTTAATTCAAAAACAGACAGTAAACAAAACCAGAGGAATCTCCAGCCAGAGAAACCCAGTTCTCACTCCTTTCCACTCATCTCTCATTCACTTGAGCTTTGGTTCTTTGTGTCTGGGATGCTGCACCTCAGTAGTGTGAGCTGCCTTCTGCATCCTCCTCCTACTTTCCTTCCCTTTCCCTGCATGCCCCCCTCAATCCAAGCTCCCCCCTTTCTATTTTAACATAACTAAAAAAGAATGAATGGATCTCAGCTGAGTTAAATAGGTGACAAGGGAGATGGAAAGAAGGAAATTCATCCCTTCTTGTCTTTGAGAGCAATTTAATTAGGCCCAGGCCCCCTGTGAGCCGGTAAGGGAAAGGCTGAGGATTGGCTTGTCTGGGCTTCCTCCGAAGGCAAAAGCAGCCTTGGACACAGAGAAAGGATTTTTAAAGGATCATGTAAGAAGATCAACAGATAAGCAGCTAATTTTGTGTACTTAGGGAGCAAATGAGTGCATACTCCCACTGGAATAGCCAGAGTGATGGGATGAGAGGAAGAAAAATGAGTAAGTAAGGAGAGATCTTAAGGTATTTCACCATTATTGCTGATCACCAAAATTAAAGATTCATACTGCCTGATAGTGTACTCTGGCTATGGCTTTCACAGCTACTGTGCATGTGTACATATATCTATATACATACATATATATAGATTTTTCCTTGTACAGCTCAGTTATTTCAAGAATTTTCATCAGAAAACCACTTTTAAACTAATTGGAGTCTGTGGAGAGGAAACCTCATTTTTGGTTCAAATGAATTTTCTGAAAATGTCATTTGATTCGGGAAATATGACTGATCTGCCCGATTTCTTGATAAGAAATGAAATGAGCCGTTGTCCTTCAGGATATCATAGACTTGAAATGGGGGATTTTATGGTTAATGCCATCAGATAGAAGTGTCCTACTTTGAAAGGAGAAGTCCATCAGCCCCAGGGAAATGCTGAAGCCTGAATTTCGTCTCTAAATCCACAGCTGCAGTTACAGCTGGCACAGAGCAGTGATATATTTTTCTATTTTTTTTAATTTCCCAAGCAATAATTACAAAATAAATGCAATAAATAACACAATGATTAATAACAAAAAGAAGTTAATACCTTTCCAGCTCTTCATTTCAATTCAGAATTTTTTCCCCTCAGTGATGTGATCAGCACTGACCACAGAGGATAAAATTAATCCACAATATTACAACATCTTAGGTTTTAATTAACTCACACACTCACATAGAGTAAATCTGTATTTGGAGATGGCTGACTTCTTAGTGTAATACAAACAGGATCTCTTGGATGTCAGTATACATTGTTACCTCCATTTTTCATACAGAAAAACAGAAAGACAAGATAAGTGACTTTCCCAAGGCCACAAAAAGAATTAGTCAGAGAGACAAGAAAGTCCCTCAAAGTCCTTGCTAGAGGGCTGACACCATTAGTTTATCTTTTTCACAGCAGCACATATGCAAATAGAAATGGAGTCATACGGATGGAAAAAAAAAAATTAGATCAGGGACAAGAGTAAGCCAAATAAGTAGAAGCAGATGTTCAAAAAAGCTGATTCAAGCTAATATTGAAGAAGCAGTTTTTAAACAAAGTATTAAAAAGGAGCAACCTGAATGAGACTCATAACATCTCTGGGTAGGAGACTGTTTTACAGAAAGACTGTTTGCAGAGATTTGTCAGGCTAAAAAGTTTGGGCGCAAACTTTCAGGCATAGAAACTTGGGATTTTTAAAATATAACCATAGAACCATTTAGGTTAGAAAAGGCCTTTAAGATTATCACATCCAACCACTAACCCAGAACTGCCAGGTCACCACTAAACCATATCCCTCAAAACCACGTCTTTGTAGTTTTGAAACCCATCCAGGGATGGGGACTTCACCACTGCCCTGGGCAGCCTGTTCCAGGCCTTGACAACGCTTGCAGGGAAGAAATATTTCATAGTGTCCATCCTAAACCTCCCCGAGCACAATTTGAGGTCATTTCTTTTTGTCATGTCACTTGTTCCTTGGGAGAAGAGAACCCCCATCTCACTACAGCCTCCTTTCAGGATTCTGCTTTTCTCCAGGCTAAACAGCCCTAGGTCCCTCAGCTGCTCCTCATAGGACCTTGCTAACAAATGCTATAGCTGTTATTTACATCTGAGCTGTCAGCGGGTCATCATGATCACAAACACTTTTAGCCCTGGTTAAAAAAAAATTAATTTCCCTTTTCAACCTTCCTTTTTCTAACCAAAAACATTTTAAAAAACAACAGCCTGAGTTTTCATGCCTCCCATTGAAAAAATGAGGAGCAAAAACCTGAGTAAAATTTATCAGACATCTTTGTCAGCTCTCTGAAAGAGGTCAGTACAAAAGTTTTGCCCCTATGAGAGAAGGACTTCACCGCAAACCTGCTGCTCACGAAGTATTTCTGGACACTCTGTCATAGACACAGGCACATCAGACACATCTGCTGAAGATGCTTCTGTGCCCAGGAGCTTCTACTCCTTGGGAAATGTGCCTTTATCTGTGTGGGGATGCATTTCAGTTTCTAGATTTTGCCCTGTTCCAGACACCAAATTCAAGATTTGCCTCTACAAAGCCTAATACCAGTAGTAGCTCCATCCTCCATTAAAATAACTCTCAAGCTATTGATATCCACTAGTAGCAATGGGTACCACTTCTCCTCCTAGTAGAGCTGTAATGCTTCAATATCCACAAAGAATCTTTACTCAGTTCCACAATTATCCACAATATCCATAAATAGTCTTTACTGAGTTCAAACCCATCTGGCCTTCTGCCCATACTGTGGGTGTAACAAGCCTTTAGGTACTCAACATGCTGTCCACCGAGTTTATGGCCAAACTCACGTTGACTCTGCTAGAAGCATAAGGAGGTCTTCACAGAACAACAGCTATTTTATGGTGTGTTAGATACAGAAAAGAAGGATAGATGCTACCACAAGTTTCTCCTCAACTTCAGGATACCGGGACAAAAAAAAATCAAAAAGGGGGAAGAGAACAGAAAAACCAAGTGTTCATATTTTACAGTCAAGAAATCTTTAAGGAGCAGATAGACAATATGTCTCAGTTTAATAGGGGTTTATTTTACCGATGCAGCATCTTGTTAGTGGAATAAATTACCAATTCCTTTACTGACACTACTAAACTGGCTTGGCTTCTCTGTATACAAATTCACTTCTTAATTAGTGGCTGGACAGACGGTTTCTTAAATGCACAGACTGGAAGCAGCAAGATGATGTACTACTCTAACCTTTTCCCTGTTAAATGGAAACAAATGGGCCCTTCTGTGATGCATCACTGATTATTCTCAATGCCTCTTTGTGTTTCAAAATAATGTCATGTTAAAGCTTTTCCAGGGCTCTTGCAAGGAAGAAATCTAAAAGATGCAAGAAACATTTTACTCCCCCCAAAACTGCATATCAATGCACGCTTCATGTTTTGCAGCTTATCAGCCATGCCTCCCCAACAGTGAATGCAAGTACAGATGAGACAGTACTCAACAGTGGTTAATAGGAAAGCAAATAGTGTAACTGCTGCTTAAAGAAAAGATCTCTGTCTCCAAAATATTACTCTGCCCTGCTAACAATCTCCCTGAGGCCTGCCCTCCTTCAGGTTATCACCCATGGGATGCAACCCAGGATGCAACCACCTTCAGCTGGGAGTGCAAACAGAATGGGGTAGCTTCTTGTCTGAGCAGTGGTTTAAGAGTACTCTGTGTGTAGACCTGGTTCTGCTTTTATTTTTCCTATTAGTTTTCAGTGGATATGAAAATTCTGGATAGTATGAAAAAAAAAGTCCTATATGAAAGGAAAATATTTCAGTCTTCTCAGTCAGGATGAAATCATATTGCAATACATAACTCTGAAACTCAGGCATAAGTATTACAGATGGAAGAGAATTATTAGGTCATCTAGACTTGTGCAGGATTGTTCCCTACAGTATATTCCCCAATCTAAAACTAGTCTAGTTTTAATTGACATGGGCAATGGGCTTTCCATCATGTTCCTTGAGAGACTGTTCCACTACCTTAACTCAGTAGTAAGAAATATTTCCCGATATTCAACCAAAATTTCCATTGCTTGATTCTGCCTTACACCACCAATACACTACTCCTTTTACTGCATTCTGCAACATGAAACACAGGCTACCACTAACCTTCCCCAACAAGATGTTTCTGCTTATGTGCACTGAATGCATTCATTTCATTGGGCGGATAAACGTATATGATATACAGTATTCTCTGAGCACAACATACATTTGTTTTGTACAGCAACTGCTGAATAAAGAGCAGGCCAAAAAGAATTACAACGGTGGAGACTTTGATGTACAAATAACTATTTGTTAGAGATAGAAGAGCAGAAGAGGAGAACACATAACTCAGCCCCAGACTGCACCCTCAAGAAATCATGTTGAGATTCCCAACAGGTAAACAGCTTGACAAATCCTTACTAGCTTGATGAAAGCAGTTCGCAAAAATATCGTAAAAGCAGAGTGAATATCATAGCCGATAGATCAATTTCTTTCCCTACACTTCTACAGTACCCTGCTTAGCTAGAGATAGAATAATGTTCTACTACATATGGTATCAATTAGAAAGATTACAATATATCTAAGAATCTCAGGGAAAAAAAATTACATAGGAAACATAATGTAGCGAATAGCACTTACAATCTTAGCACAGGTTTTTTTTATCTTCAAAGTGCTGTACAAACACCAACTAAATGAGTAATCAGTTTACTTTTACAGATCCCCATGGAGCAGGTAATCATTATTCCCAGATGGAGACATGGGGGCTCATCCTGAGGAGTGCTTAGTAGACTGTTTCCCAAGACTTCAGTTAAGACTTGTCCATTGCATAACTGTAGGTAAGCATGCAGCTGCTAATCTTATGGTATTCACCCAAATTATATTTAGCTTATTTAGATTCTCTAATTTTTTTTTGTGGTTGAGTAGTCACTCAGTTAATTGAATTGACACTTGGGTACAAGTCTTCTGAAAGTAATATGTTGTCCAGGGGTAAGTGGGAAAACCCTAGCAATAGGAAGCATTGATTATAAATGGGAGGAATAGAAGATAAATTTCTGAGCCATATCAGTCCGTACCAATCTGAGAAGTAAGGATACATAAAAATATAGGCATCTGGGACCAAATCAAAACCTGTTTTCCTTTGTATATTCTTGTCCAACACTTAGACACTTCAATGAGTTCTGTTATAAACACTGAGTAGGGGATTTTGCTGATTTTGAGTGGGACTAGAGTTAATTTTCCTCACCATAGTATGGGGCTATGTTTTAGATTTGTGCTGGAAAGTGTTGATAATAAGGAAGGCTCAATATAAATCCAAAGGTGAGAGAATGAGTTTACTACTTATTCAAAAATCTAAAACTGAAGAGTTAAAGCAGAATGCAAAATTACTAGTGACAGCAAAAGAAAAAGAAAAATGTCTTTAATGTCAAAATCTAAAACTGACATCTAGACCACCTATCTTAATCTAAAGCCAACCTCCAAAGTAACTTGGGAAGAAGAACACACACAAAAATACACTTCCATTCTTTCTCCTCCATGTTCCTCCTCCACATGAGTGACACAAAGAGCACAGCTTCGACTTAGAGATAACTTTTCCACTTAGGAGATGTTCACTAACCAGCCCTAAAAGGTCTCTGCAGTACAACTGGAAATTCAAGTATTGCACACCTTGACAATACAGAAATATACAGAGATTGAAAGGGTGAGGTATGGATTCCAGGCTGAATGACAGCCTCTGGAACCTCTCATTCTCCTTGCTGGACCTGTTATATCTGCAGCTAGTGATGGCCTCAGGGAAGACAGAGCACCTTAGCATGTGTCCCTGTCAGAATCAATAGAGCAAGGGATTGAATACCCCCATTTGGATGCCTGGAGCAACCTCTGACCAAACCAGGGGGAAAATATAAGGGAAAGAATGCATTTAACTTATCTTATAAAGAACATATTTTCAAAAATCTAATCTTCTAAAGATCTGAGTAGCTTCAGGGTTTTGTTTATATTTTTCATTTAGGAGTCTCCCTTGGGTCTTTTCTTTGCCAGGAGCACAGTGGGCAAAATCAGGATCTTTGGCTTCCCCAATGTGCTCAAGAACTCTTCGGATAATTTAAGCTTTCATACTGCAGTGAAACAGAAAGTTCATAAAAATAAATAGAGTAATACTTTGCACTCATTCCACAGAAGGCTTGTGCTTCACAAAAACTATTTATTGAAACATCTCTTAGAAGTAGGTACGTGGTGTTTTCCCATTTCACAGATGTGAAATGGAGATACAGGATGTATCAAGACCACCTAAGTCAATGAGAACCATTCTTCAAAATAATAATTTTGGTTTTTTTGGAAGTCATGACATTCACATTTATGTAACATGTCATCTTGGCCTTGGTATGCTTAAAATAGTAATGCCTAAATATATGGACATAGGTGTGCAAGGGCTTTAATGCCAATTTCTTACTGTTACCCTCACCTCTCAGTGGTGCATACCACATGCATAGCAGAAACAAACCTGTCCCTCAGCCATTACAATGCAAAGCCCAACATACTCTTTGAATATGTTTATGAAGCTGCATCAGAACTAAAAAGGTGGACTTTGACCTGTAGCAGCAGAGCCACCTATAAAATTTTCATTCTGCTTTTACTAGGCAGTGATGTTTTGCATCTCTACAACAAAAGATCCTCCAAGTACAAATGACTTCTGAAAATGAGACAGAAGATCCTAGAAACTGACTCCAGTGTGTCTTCTGATGTTATCCTCTGAAACTCTGATCAAGTATACAATCCAGATCTTCCAAAATCCTGGTTCCTCATTCAATCAGAAGAAATTCTATCAATAGAAAGCCTCTGAAATCATCAGTGTAATCTCAGCAATCATTGCATCAGCAGTAGAAACAGGACATATTGATGTTTCTCTGTTATCAGAGAAAAGCTAGCTCATCAAGTGCCTTCTGGTTTTCTCTCTTCCAGATATTAAATTCTATTAATAGATAGTTTGATTACTTTTCCATATGAGCCACTGCCATAGTCAGGATGTATTGTCCCAATGGCAGCTACTGGGGAAGGGGATGCACTGTATGATCTCAAAGCAAGATCTAGAAAGAGAGATATTCTTTCAAGAATGATTTGGTATGTAGTCAAAACAATGGCAATAACAAGACGTGCTAATTCCTCCCCTTCCCTTCTGCATTCCCTTCACTCCATTTCAGAGTGTCCAAGCTTCTGCAACTGCAGAAGCATAAAGGATTTAAAAGAGAAAAAGGTTTAAAAGAAATTTAGAATATGTCAATAATCAGCTTGGTTTACTTTGTTTAATTGGTACATTCCTCATCATGATGGCTACTTTACAGGGATCTCTCCCAGGAAGCTAATTTAGCCTGAATAATGGGTACCTTAGCCTATTAGACTAATTTTCATTACTGGAGACACAGTGATATGGAACTTAAATGCCATCTAACCCTGTTTCACACAAGTTTAAAATCTAAACCAGGAGAATTTAATCCAGTAGTTTAATCAAAGTTATAACACATTCAGGAACAAAAGACATAAACTGAATGTTTTCGTTACAGAGAGAAAGACAGCTCTCCTAGTTTAACTGAGTTGCATATCTAACCCATAATCCAGTTTTTCAAGGCAGGGTTCAACAAACCTGGCTTTAGATGTCAAAATTCTAGAGGTACTTATCATTACCTGACTATTCTTTCTCTAAAGTTGAAGGAACCAGGCAACTCAAGAACACAATTAATTACATCTCTAGCTGGATGGGGAAATTAGAATATGGGAGATTAACCTTAATGCAGGGGCATCTACATTCATTATAAACAGAACCTGGAGGACCTTCATAAGTCAGATGATCCCTTAAAACACAGTTAAAGACAGACCGTGACTTGTTCTCAGTGTTGTCAATAGCAGGTTCTTTTTAAGAGAGCAAAAAGAATACAGAGATGACAAACTAAAACATCTGGGTTCCCTGAGTCCTGTTCCATTACAGGAGTTGACACAGTTTGAAGCCCATTTTATTTTAAAGAATTGTGTCTCTTGATAAGGTCATCTGACTTTAATGGTTTACCTTTAACCTGCTTCTCTCACTGGTTCTTGCTACTGCTCTGACTAGCTCATCATTTTCCCTATTAGCACTAAATTCTTGCTTCTCCTTTCCAATGAGTTCTCCAAGTCCTTCCACCTGCTCCTAACTATTCTTCCACCATTTCTTGAATGACACTCTTATTTTCACTACCCTCTACAAAAAGCTGTCATCTGAATACTATCCAATTCTACATCCATACCTGAACTTATAATGTATTTATTTAAATACGTTACTCTATCAACAGCCTGCTGGAATTGAGAAAGTTGGATTTGATCAAAATAATTCAGGAACACAAAGGTCAGTGGAGGTAGAAATCTGCATGCTGCTATGCCTTATTAAAGGGGGTTCTACCATACAATGGTTATCATAAGAAAGGAGAAGAAATGTTAAATTATTAGAGGAATACTCTTCTTAATATTCAGAGTTAGGAAGATGAATGACAGTTAAATGCCTATTACCTTCAAATGCCTCTTGGTAACCACAAAAATCTCTTTCTTACCTCATAAGCAATGCAGTTTGATGTCAGCCCTAAAAGTGGCATCTTCAAGGAAAAAAGAAAAAAAAAACCAACAACACACAAACCAAAACACAACTAACCACCAAATCAACTACTTCAGAGCTACTTTCGGTTTCTTACTTTTCTATTTTTATTTTAATTTTATAAAATTTACATTATTTATTTTTATTACTTAATTGTCCTAAGATCAAGAGGGGCATGAGTGAGATCTGGTTAGCTCAGAAGTTTAGGCTGTGAAGAGTCAAGATCACAGAACATTATTTCTCATAAGGACTTTGATTAATACCTGCCTACTGACCTGGCCATACCCAGCACCTTTCAGAGTTCCAGCTATGCTGGTCTTTAAAGACAACCCAGCATTTGGATTGAATAAAATAGACTTGCTGCATCACATCAGTGACATACTCCACTGATTTCAAAAGTGACTTGAGTAGGTAGAAAAAGGACAGATTCAATGCTGTAATATTGGTGTCAACCTGAAACTGGTCCTCTGGCTTTAATGAAGTCTTACAAGACCAACAGTAATGAAACAAAGAGCAAAAACTAACCTGGAGTTAGATTTCAAACCTTAGTACATCATTCAGCTAGCACTGGACCAAGATAAGGGACTTCTACAACCATACAAAAAACCTAATGGCTACACTACATTACCTATGACATGAAATGCATGACATTTATTTCCAAATCTACTTGTAACAACTGGGAAGTTTGCAGATAATAATAAAAAATAATAATCAAAAATAAACAAACAAAAAAAGGGCAAGCAGAATCCCCCAAACCTCAGTTCAGTGAATATTTTCAGTCATGCAAAGACATTATGGAATGGCAACAAAAGCAAACTAAAAAGGTAACACAAAACCAACAAATCATAGGTATAAACTTCACTAATTGTGTTTTTAAGACTGCATCTACACAGCATAATAAAACAACGTACACTTAATCTTTAAGGTTTACACACACAACTGACTACCAAATGAACAAATTGGTTCCTCAGGGATGCCCACCAAGGCTATATCTTGCATTTATCTACCCTTATACCATTGCCAACCTCTCTTTTCGTAGCTTTTACCATTGCAGACCTACTAAAATTTAGGCCAATTTTAAGATGACAGTCATGGTCCATCATAACTATAGGTGACAGTCTGTATTAGAAATTGACACAGGTTGATCCACATCTCAGTTGAAAGGACATTTTGTATTCTTAATCTTACATGGAAAACAGGAGGGATCTAGGTGCTTTTTATGTAAGCTATGTGTTACATCTTTCCTGATTTTGGCAGATTCACTAGATAGCATGTATCAAAGGCACTCAGTAGTCAACCCTAGAATATGCATTGCTATATTCCCTGTAAAATTGTGATGTGATATTTTGATAATTAAGGAATAATTTCTTGGTTTACTGTGCTAATTCACAAATTATCTTGTTTATATTCACTCCTCCAACTTTAGTGTAAGACAGTTGAAATAAAGGGTAGGATATATTTTACAATACAGACATTTATATCAGAGGCAGTCATTTGGAATTTCCATAGGTCAATACAGAAAAATAGACTCTCTTAGGATAACTGGATGACATCTTAGATATCAGTATTACTCTGAGCCAAACCAGCATTCCTTCCTGTTGTGCATACAGGAAACTTGCGGTACATCCAGGATAGGCACCTACTTTCGAGAAATATAAAGAAAGCTCATCATAAGTGCTGCTCTACCTATGGTGAATTTGTGAGAAACAATGTCCTATGAAAGCCAAGATAAAATCAGTTACCAATCTCACACATGCCAAACAAGTCAGGTCTCAACAAGCTATGTGAATATACCCCCTGTAAACCTGCCGAGATTTACAGAGGTGTATAGTGAGCAGCTGATAAATCAGGGAATAAGTTTTCTGTTCCTAGCTTGGCCACTGCACAATGGCTATGTGACTTCAGGGAAGACATTTAATTCTCTGTGCTTCTGTTCCATTTGCCACATTTTGTTTCTCCACCACGGAGAGGGAAGGAGAAGAGTATTCTTCACTCAGCCCTCTGTAAGCTTTTCTTTCTAAAGTGAATTCTATTGCAGCCAAAACACATATTTATGTTAAGGAACATTCTGAAAATATCCCTGCAATCACTGCAGCTTATATGTATGTATTCTTTCTAACTTTCAATCTCATTTCAAAATCTTTTTTGTCTCAGGTCAGGGCACAGCTAATTAGCCACCAGACTCAGGACAAGTTTTGTAGATGCTGTAGGTTCTTCAATATCACAGCTGAGGCCAACATCTAGTAATACTGGTTGTGTTCAAACTAGTTAGTTACACACATGTGAAGAGCCTGCATGTTAAAAGAAATAAATAAAATGAGTTTCTTATCCTAAAAGTTAAGAAGAGCTTTTGTTTCCTTATTTTCCAGGATACATGCATAGTATGGTTTTTCCTTGCTATCAGTACCATATTGTATACAGTGTGGAACTTAGACTGACAGTAGAATGGTTTGTAATAAGAAAATATCAGTTGAACTGCAGGATCTATGTGCAATTGTCATTGCTAGATCTCTTTACAAGTGTCTGAAAGGTCTTTTTAGCACTTTTTTTTTTACAGGAAAAAAATATTTATTATGCAACTCAGTATTTTTTGGTCAAATGAGACTGTAATTTTGTAGAAATATTGAAGGAGGAGAGGAACAAAGGTAAACATCCAACCAATATTAGCTCTGAAGTGCTGGGTAATTGTACACGGCCCTGGGCAAAAACAAAACATAGATGTGCAGTAGTCATAGCACATCTTGTCTTAACTTGTCTTTGTTAGTGTAAGTGAAAAGGTTAATGCTGTTCAATTCCGTCAACACAGAATGAGGCACTGTGGCACCTTTGAAATCTAAACTTACCCACAGTGCAAGTGATGTGATTCCTGAGAGAATCACATTATTTACAAGTTAGTTTAATAATATGAATGCCAATTAACTATGTGCTGCTGTATTCTATATATTAAAAGAAAAAAAAAAAAAAAAAAAAAAAACAAAAGACAAAAGGAAAAAAAAAGCCCAACAGATTGCTTTTAGTATGCTTATCACAGTGTAAAGCTTTGCTACTGTCTACCAGCAGCATATGGTAAGGTCTCAGCCACCTACTAGCCATAAGGGCTTAATCCTACTAGCCAAGATAGATACGAGGGATGGATCCCTGCAAGAGTTTTGAATAGCATGCATAGCAGTTCTAAGGAATAAAGCTGCCTTTAAAGCAGAATAATGGATGATGACTTGAATTCAATGCCAATTAAAAATGTCAGAGGCTGCTTTTTGACTGCCTTGCACTTTGTGCAGTCAGTTAAATTCAGAATGAAGTGTGTGCAAGAAAGCTGCCAAACTGTCCGCATTTGGCGCAGATCTGGCAAAGATATACATGGTGACACAGGTGTACATCAGGGAAGAAGCAGATCCTCAATTTTTAAGGCCAGATCTTCATCAAGCAAAATGCCATCCAAGCTCACCTTAATTTACCTAAGCTGCAGATCAAAAACCTCACAAAAATAAAATAAATATTAATATTGACATCTGCTCTTTCCTGATGAACTATGACTATTCCTATCACTTTCCAGGATTTTTTTTGTCTAACCAAATGGTTTTGCCATTCCATCCTCTGGTCCCATTACAGCAATTCTTTAACATAGATGCACTAATCTCAGGAAATACACAGCAAATAAGGATGTAACCTCTCCTGTACACATCTTGTCCTATTAAAAAGGACAGAATATTGGGGCTGATTTTAGAGTGTAGTCAGCCTAATGGGCCAGGTATGGCCAACAGAGCTCCCAGCATATCAAGCCATTGCAGTGCTGCTGACTTAAACTCTGCACTTGAAAAACAGCGTTCAGCTTTACCAGTTGCAGACTCTGGCAATCAAGCCCTACACAGACATTTTCTTACATCTTCTGTTAGCTCCTTTGTGCTTGATCCCAATCCCAACAAGCAGTCTTCATTGGAGATGTGAATAAGAGGTCAATAAGAAAATATACCCTGCTATCGCTACTGCCAACTCCAGAACTGGAAGCATGGCCACAGCCACAGGCATAGCTAGCCTGCACAGGATGATTATGACACTGAATCTGCATAATGTTTCCGGCTCTATTCCCAAAACTACCCTCTGTGCTAGCTCATGCTAGCTCATGCAGGGCTGGCAGAGGATTACTCGGTGAGGCACAGACAATACAGAGGGCCCCCATTCTTCTGCTCCTATAGTGGTGCCTCCCTTAATGCATCATGAGATCATGCAGATTAGAGTCTGGAGTTTTCTATCAACACCTATGACTAAAAATCCCTTTTTCTTATCATCCCCACTCTAAGCTTGATTTCAGAGGATTTCAGTTTTCAAGATCTGAAAACATCATTATGCCAAGAAGCAGACCCAAAGCTGTAGGTATCTTCCCTATATTGCTAAGGATTTAAAGACTTTAAAGATTTTGTCATATACCAGCAGTACATCTATTCTACTACCATCAGACTCCAAAAAAATGATCCACTATTTCAAGATCACTCATTTTGGGTTGATCAGCTTTAGAACTAATGCATCAAATTTCCAGAAATTATTTCAAGTATTGGAATCCTATTACTCAGAACAAAGAGATCTGGAATTGAACATTTGTAATCAAGAAACAAAATAACAAAAGAAAACAACTGCACATACACCCCCAGTATCTCCAGGATAAGAACACTTTTCAAAATATATTTATTTTTATTCACCTTCATTTTATTTCAAAGCCTTTTATTATTAGCAAAACTATGAGTCACATTCACATTATTTTGATCCAAAAGTGAAAAGTTTAAAATACTCCACCTCTCTTTGTAGTGGGTAAGCAAAAGATGGATCAAGTCTCCTCCACAGCAATGGTCTAACCTCCTTTATTGTGATACTCTCATTTCACTCTTCCCTAGCCAGAGCAGTTATTCTGATATGGCTGGAACTCACCCCTAAAGATCTACATAAATATAGATAGAAGCAGACCTGTCCTGATTTTGTCTCCAAGCTTATCATTTGTACGTACAAGGAGAAGAGGAAATAGATTATCACGTAACAACAGAAAGTGGTATTTGCCTTCAACAACAAAATCAAAATTGAAGTAAAGTGAAGCATCTGCAAACAGGAACGTCTTAGAAGCACCTTTCAGAATTCCACTTGCTTTGCTCAAAGAGGAGATCTGTCCTCCCATTTGCTACTGACGTCTTTCTAAACCAACTTTAATTTCTCCTGCTATTTAATACATGTCAGAGCACTTGACAACACTCACAATCTCTATTAATCAAAGCCTCAGTAGCTGCTGCAGCCTGAGCAGGAGTATAATCCTTAAGATTCAGTCCCCCCATCAAAAGGAGGGAAAAAAAAATAAAAAGATGGCGGCAGTTTGCCTGACAACAGGGTAAACAGATTATTGTGTTATTGCTGGCTGATTGCCGGAGTTATTTTGGAGCTCCATAATTCGTTTAAAGAGATTTTTGACATTTATGAAATGACTTCTATAATCAACTGACAGTGCAATATCCTATAATTGTTCAATTAAAAATGACTACTAGTGCATTCATTTATTAGTAGAATCAGATAATTGTCTTGCCACTAAAGAGTACTTCACACTTTGCGCATCAAATGAAAATGTTTGAGTATAAATCTGTGGCACAGCAGCCAAAGTCCTCAGGATTTTTCAAGAGAAGGTGTAATTATTACAGGCCTCTGAAGTAAATATGGTTTAATGTGTTAATCTTTAAACGCATTGTATATGTCTTACAAGCCACACCTCTGCACAAACTGTCACATCTGGCGAGATGGACATGAACAGACTTTCAGGAGCAGGTGGGATTCCTGTGATTTAAAACAGGGTCAACTTAAAAATCGGCATCTAAATCAGAGAGCTGATCTTTCTTCCCTCTGCTCCGCTTGCTTTGGAAGGGCACTGTTCTACCGGAGGAAGGCAGCAGAGGGTGGGTGCACAGGTACATACGTTTTGCAAGAGAAATTGGAATGGAATACAAACCCATAAGCTACACAGCCCCAGTTGCTTGTAGGAGATATCAACACCTTCATGAAAATACCTGCTATTTTAGATATATTTCAAGTCCACTTGAGGTCACTGAGCACCTTGAAACAACTCTGGAAGAGAGACTTTCTCTTTAAAATTGAACATTTTAACTCTCATTATCCAAACCTTCTGCTAAGCAAAAAAATCACAGATCAATTTTTCATTAAATAATATAAAAGCTCTGTACATCAAGTAGGTAGAGATCGTATGGAAAACTGTGTAAGCAAATCACTGAATGGCAAGCAACAGCAGCAACCCCTTTACTATTTATTTTTTTTAATTATCTCCCTGTTTCTAAGGACAACCTTCCAGAATTCTTGGCTAAAACTCAAAATTTATATTCAGATAATAATAATTAAAAGAAATCCAGTGCATAGTCACCAGATGGAAGATAATACTTAATTTGTAGTTGATACAGTATACTATTTAGTAATGTCACTTCAGAGTTTCAGCTGAGCTTAAGCCCTGCTCCCCTCTTCCATCCCTCCCCCATCACACACCAGTTTCATAAAAGAACATAACACTTCTTCACCTCGCACTTGAGCTTTTCTGTACTGCCTTTCCTCCAATGATCTTCAAATGCTTTAATGATCCAATAATTAATGAGTTATTTCTCATCCGTGGCTTAGCCAAGTGTTACTTTCTCCGTGTTGTGCTGGTAGAAAGCTGTAAATCGGGGGAATTACTGCCAATTTTTTCACTAGCAGTCCCAGGATTAAGGGGAGGGTAGCTGGCTCCCATCTGTAAAGCATCAATGGGGGAGCATCTGGAGAGCACCTCATTTTACAGTGTAGTGACAATTAAAACTGAGGGGCAGACGTAGCTCTGCAGAAGAAATCGGGAACAGGACTTCAGCTGGGTACCCGCTCCCTCGACACATCTTTACAGTCAGGCTGGTGCTAATCAGGCATGCCAGAGCCCCACGGCACAGCCTCGGCCAGCCCTAGCTCTCCCCTTCTCTGTTGTAATCACAAGCCCATCCTTCCTCCTACTTAGCAAAAAAAAAAATTAAAATCAATGCGTCATCATAGCAGATCAGCTTCCCTACAAAGCTTTGCAAATGACCTATCAAGGATACGCTGCCTCATTGACTGCATTTACTCCCTGTTTTCCCCCTCCGCCTCCCCCTGAACCTCTTTTGTTGTTGTTTGCTGTTGTTTCAAACCCATTTTTCTGCGTGTTGTATGGATTTTAGAAAGACTTTTGATAAAGATGGTCCTGGCAGCTGGATGATAAATATTATTTTCTTAACCTGACTAGCTTTGTCAGCCACCTGCAACTGCAGCCTGCCACGCGTTGGAAGCAGCTCATTAACTTTCCCACAGCTTCCCAGGAGTTTTCCTTGTTTTCTTTCACCTTGGGTGTGTGCTGCCTTCTCTGCGAACAGTTAACTACCGAGCAGGCCGAGTGGGCTTTGGCACCACAAGCATAGCATGCTTCAGGCAGCCTCCCTACTAAGGCTCAAAATCTCTCTTAAACACATTAAGCAGCCCATTTTGGATTGATAGTGCAGTAATTATTCTGCTTCACCCTAAAAACCATCCTGGGGTAATTGGCGCAGAGGAAAATTACCCAGAGTCCTCTGCCACCTGGTAGTTAAGGAACGAATCCAGGGAAAGATAAGTGAAGCAGGGAAAAAAATCGGCACTTATTTGATTTTAATCTCACCACTTTGCAAGCATTTAAATTGCCTTAATCAGGTGGCTGGCTCCCAGCCTAGCTGGTAATCTGTTATCAAATTTGAAACTAGATTTTTTAAAATGTCAGTGTAGGCTGAGAATTGAAGTCTATTAACAGTTATGAGCCTCCCTCCTAAACTTCCATAATCTATGTATTAATGATCCCTTTTACAAAGCTGTCAAATATTACTTTATTATAACTATATATTAGTAATGTCAGTGTAAAAGCAGGATTTAATTATTTATTTTTTCAAGATAGGGAAAAAAAGCCAAACCCTATACACATACACAATGCCAACATTCTTAACACTGAAACCCGATTTTTCCGAGGCAATAACTTCAGTGTATGGAATAACCTTGATAAATGTAATTGAATTTTTCTCTGATAAGATTAACTAGTGGTAATTGTGAATGGGGAAGGTCTGACCCACTGCAAATGAGATGTATGACGAGCTGAAAATAATCAATTTTTTTTTCCTTCTGTCTCTCTCCTTCTCCCCCCCTCCCCCCTTATGTATATATATATAAAAAAAATGAAATAGTAATTTTGGGCCTGGCAGGATGAAGCATTTATGTCTGAAATGTTTTTGTATGTGCTGATTATCTGCTATCTTCTCAGTGTGTCTAATTGTGCTGAGCTCAGTTTAAAATGAGATCAACACATTTAAACCCCAGAAGGCTTAATTAAGGGAGGGACTTAATGCTTTACAAAAAAGAGGAATTTACTTCTTTTGAGAAATCTAGTGTAAATTCTACCTGCAACTTCCCTAACTAGAGTGCTCCAAAAATGTGTAGTTTATTGCTTTTAAAAACAAACACAAAAGAGAGAACTTTAGAACTCATAATTGTAGCTCTCAACTGCTACCACCGATTTTTCTTTCATGCTGACTACTCCTCGGTTTTGGTTTCCACTTGCTCTTGTTTCAAGCTGTCCTGATCAAGAGAGCAAGAATGCAATATACAAATCAGGCTTAAAAACTCTAGCATTTAAACTCTAAAAGCATACAACAGCTATGTGCTTTTCAGAGTTGAAGATGTCTTTCCCATTGCATGGAAAAACACACATGCAAATTCAAACAACACACTTCCCTACCTTGCATTCTTTTCCATTAAGTAGACAAAATATTACAGTGGAAATTAAAAAAAAAAAAAAGAGTGATGGGAAGGATTAATTCTTTTTAGTTATGTGATAAAAGTCAATCAAGGATTCTTTGAAAATAATGCCACAGCTCTTTTTTTTTTTTCCTGCTCACTCGTTATCCAATAACTCTGACCATTGAACTTTAGTGCTGTAGATCAGACTAAAACACCACCGACAACTGGGTATTCATATTCTCTTCATTGAATCCTGTGTAGGTTCTGTGAAAGACTCTTCAGAAACATAAAATCTACCAACAATGAAATTAATCACAAAGTACAAAAGAAAAGCAGCTGGCATCCAACCACTGAATAATGCAAAATGTGCAGATTTAAATTACATGTCACTGTTAATGTATACAATATATCTATATCTACACACACACAGAGTTGTGCTATAATCAGTAAATAATTTTTCACTGTCTACAAAATAAGTATTTTCATTCAGAAATAGTATATACTGAAGTTGCATCAAAATTAAATACCAGATGAGTTCATGATTAATGTTAGTGCAGTAAATACCAAAAGGAATTAAGCCTAATAGGAACTGGTTGCAATTTAAAAGTAGAATTTAAGAAAAAAAAAAACCACAAATTTTATATGGGAGAAAGTTGTCAATGAAAACGGTAAAAGTCTGTGTCAATATCTCTGCATATTCTAAGTCTCTAATTAGTCAACAGGATTAAATACAACAAAAAAGGAAAGTTAAGTTTGCTTCATTTATATGCTCATTAAATCACTGGTGAAATCACTTTTTCATGCAACATTTGAGTAAAATACAGTCCTGGATACTGGCATTGTTTTTCTCTTATCCACTAAAAAAAAAAAAAAGAAAAAAAAACACCCCAAAAAAAAAAACCAAACCAACCCACAAAAAAAAAAGGAAAAAAAACACAA
>VWZY01003159.1:104082-171582 GCA_013399075.1 Chloroceryle aenea
AACAACAACAAAAAAAAACACCAAACAAACAAAAAAAAACCCCACACCAACACAACAACAATGAAAAAACCCACAAAACCTCAAAACAATAAAAAGCAAACAACAACAACAAAATAACAACCTGCCTTGAATTCTGAAGTTTGCTATCTCTGAGCTACACAGCCATATATCCTTGAGAGCAAACAAGAACCCGGTGTACTTTATTTCTCAGCTTTTGACAACCTTTATTATTTCGTTTATCTGCTATTCATAGTGAGATGTAAACATCTTACTTCCCAGTGTGATCCTCATATCAGCAGTGGGTCAGTTTAAAATATTGGGAATCAATATGTTATAAAACATCAGCCAGTACTAAAAAGACAGAGCTAGAGCAAATTCATTGAATGTCAAATAAAAAATAAACAAACATGGACAGATAAAAAATTGTAACAAGATCATAAATAAAAAGACAAGGAATTAGAAGTATAACAAAGAAGACGTCCCTACATTAAATACTAAGCCAGTTAGGGCAAGGAAGATGATGAATTTCATCTAGGCACAGAGAAAATAAGTAGCTCTAAATGAATCTCTTAATTTAATAGAAAACTTGCATGGTAATGGTGCTCATTACTATTACAGGAGTGGTAAGAATGGATAATATGTGTAGAGAAAACTTGGTTCAGATTCAGCTTCTTGTTTTGTTTTAATTTATTGAACTAGACATTTCAGACTGACTGTGTAGAGGTGGGGGGACAGCATTCGCATCTTAGGCAAACAAACGGGCATCATGGACACCTTGTAACACAAGCTTGACGCAAATGAACCAGGCCTCCTGCTGTTCTGCCCCCTTCACAGGCCTCAGTCTAGTCAGTGATAAGCCTATAAGCAGAACTGGCCTAAAATATTTCTTTCACAGAAACGTTTTCCAATGCAAAAACGTAATTTCATTTAAAAAAAAGAAGAAAATTAATTGCAGGAAAGTGCTAGTTTAGAATATTGTTTTGTTTTAAAACTAAAGAAGTCCATACTGATCCATTCAACACTGAGGTGATTAACTTCAAAAAGAGGAAAATATTTTGTATTGATATCATAATTTTGATTATTTCATAAATTCATATTATGCCAAACACATTGATACAACTGCAGATATTTAATGAGATTCTATGAGATAAACATATTTATATGCTCTACATTGTATGACAATGTTTTGCCATGAGCAAAATGAACTAATCAGAAATTATGCAAAAAACTACAGACTACAAGTTCACATTTTTATGTACTTGCTTCATGAGAAGACTTGAATTTATTATTTTTTTTATGTTAAAAATCTGAAATGTATTAGTTTCTTATCAAACATAAATCTGTTAATTTTCTGACCAACTATGCTTATGAATATAACATATGTTTTTCCTCATTCACAAATCAGTGTCAAATTTCTAAACATAAAGCTAAAATAGATGCAAAAGAAAAAAAAAAGGATATTGAAGTTTTGAACCATTAAGGGGAGGTGGGGGGGGCAGGGAGCAGAAAGGAGAAGGGCAGTTAAGGAAGAGGAAAAGAAAGCAGGATGAAAAGGCAAGAGCTGGAATCCAGGGGTTTGGATCACATCTTTGTCTGCCTTACAGAGTATGAAACACTGTTTTCTCCTGAGCTTCTGTACCATAAGCCCTTCTGTTTCCACAGATCATCATTGTTATAACTGCATTATATCAAAGCAGAATGAAGCACACGAAAATATGAACTCATCTCCCCATTTTTATGCAACATCCATGAAATACTGGTCTTCTACATCACACTGTTCAAACATAAACATTTGGTCATAACCTATTACACGGTTTCAGTACATTTTTTTCTGCTTCTTTGGTTTACAAAAGTTTTGTCTTTCACTTGAAGAGAACTTTTAAAGTGCCAATTTGAAATGAGAACCTGCTTTTTTAAAATGAAAAAATACATCTTTTCTGGAATGAGACTTGGCATCACCGGAATTAAAATGCCTTCAAATATTCCTATTTGTTCTCACAAATTCCACATCTCAGTTTGTCAGATTCTATTCAAATTTGCAAATAGGTTTGCAGCATTCTTTTCCTCCCCTCTAATGATGCTCCCAGCCATTTTACCAAACACACTATTAATCACACATAGACTCTTAATTAAGAGTCCAACACTCTTAAAAGTATTTCTGTGATTTCATGGGAACGCAGATGTTGGGAGTTTATCATCAGCCACTGCTCACAGCCTTTCTAAAGCCCCTCACACACACTACCTGACAGGCAGAAAGTACTGTAAAGACAAGGGCAGGAGTGCCTAACTGGAGATACAGAGGCCCAATGGAGACAAACAAACAATGATAGTACAGAAAGTTCAGATCGTCCTTCACTGGAACTACCTCCTACATCTCCTCTCAAGCCCTTTGGTGGAAGCCTGCAGAAAGCAGCAGCTCCTGTGTCACTGTAGACACTCTTATTTGGCTACCTTCTTCTTCTACTTGCTGCAACATCTTTTCCTCTGCTCAGAATTCTTTGCACAGATCCAAAGCTCAGTCCAGTGAGTGCACTCATGGTGAATAAATATGCAGTCCAGAAAGAAAAATTCACAGAAGTCAAGGATAGGTTTCAAATATTCTTTCACAAGTTTAGGCCTTCAGCCATTTATTCTGTGGTCTCTTTCATGGTTTCAGGGCCATGTAGCCCTTCTGTCCCTGGCCTTCAGGTCCATACCCTTACCTCCAGACCATGAAGAAAACAACATGTTTTCTCCTACTTGTCTTAATCCAACCTGTTCTGCAATAGTGTAGAGTGGAGGAGGTACAATTTGTCAGGACTCTCATTCACTCTGTGCTGCAAAATCAGCTGGAATCATCTTGTGTTTCTGCAGTTAGAGTAGAACCGTTCTTTCTGGTACGATTCCTTCTCTCATCAGTTCTGACAGTTTTGGATATGGGCTCTTTCCAGAAGAGGAAAGGGAGGAGCTGAAGATAAGGATTACAGATTGTTGAGTCAAACACTGTAATATCATTCCAGCTCTATGTTTTTATAGCATGCATACTGTGAATCAACATCCCCTAAATTCCTCTATTTATTGCCATTCTTAGTATGGCATCTTTTCTACACATGAGATTTAAATCTAATGCTGAATAGATTCTAATCACACAGACATGAAACAGAGGCAAGTTCTGGTGTCTTTCCTCATTTAAAAACTTTTTAAAAGTATTTTTGAAAACAATAGTAAACACTGTTGTGGTAAAACGGTAAGCTCCTGAAATTTCACTGTCAGAGAGATGCTGCTTGCTAGTTGCTGTCTGAGGAGTCATCCTGTCTGAGGTGTTGGCTCTGCTTAAGGTTGACCTGGCAAGTCACAAATTGCAAAGCAGCAGCTCCACCACTTGAAATAGGAAAGAATCTTGAGAGTCAAAAACAATAAAAATGAGATCATCTTTCAGATTTCCTGACACTAGAGGGCAAGCCCATTTTAGGTAATGCTGCATTTGATGAAGAATCTTAAAATATTTTTCCTTAATAGTGAGCAAACTGTGACAACCTACAGTCATTTGTGTCTCCTCGTGGACTCCTCTGGTTTCTGTGGTAGAATAGCTTTGCTCTGGTCAGTGAAACTTGAGCAGAGGGCTGAAGAGAGCAGTCAACAAATTCATAGACCATAAGTAGTTATTCGCAGGGACCACAAGGAAAGTGCTAATATTAGTAATGAGTAACAACCCGCTCCAATTGTAAGGATATTTTCCTTCTCTTTACAGATTTTTATTTTTTTTTTTTTACTATTCTAGACTTCAGATACTTGTTATAAAGAATATTGATTGCCCAGTGGTCAGCAAGATGGATACAAGATTGAGAGAGATGTGAGAAATGCTTGAGGAAATACTCTCCCTCAAATTAGCACCTCATAGAACCATTTCTACCCATTGATAAGAAACAAAAGGAAAGCAGTGTTTAACTCTGTCTTTTGCTGCTTAGCAGGCTCCTCCACGGTACTCTCCTCTTTACTGAAAATCAGACAACACAGCTCATTAAGCCAGACTTTGAAAGATAATAAAACTTATAGACTCTTCCATTTCTCTGAGGTTAACATTTCTTTAATAGAAGACAATGGCCTTGTGGTTAAGCCACAAACTCAGTGCCAGGGGACCTTGGTTACAATCCATTACACATACAGATTTTGGCAAGCCATATTACTTCTCTTCCCTTAACTACATTTTGAAGATGAGGGCTGAATAGGTTTCCCTTTCTACTGGGTTAAGCACAAGGATAATCAAGGCACAGAACGGATGCTGTGCTTCCTTCAAGAACAGCCTCCTTGGGACCAAAGAGTTCATGTCCAACCCAGGGGCATGAACACTTTGCAGCTAATCAAAGGTGAAAAAAGGGGTGGGGGGAAGAGCTTCTTTCAGATGAAATTGTAAATTAATGTGATAACAGGTATTGAAAGAATTTAGAATGAGCACATAAAAATCAGACACCTATACATCTATTATGAAACTTATGTAGCACCTTTACTCCAAACAGCTGGTATGCAAGCATGCAGATCAGGCCTTGGGAGCCCACCTTTAAGATGCCTGCTCTGCTAAACACAGTCAGATACTTGGGATTGGACTCAACTGCATAGGCCTCGTCTTATCATTTTAGTCAACCTAAGGTTCCCTCAGCTGCCAGACTGTCAGGGCATAGGTGTCCAGTTTGTGGTAGGGTGTATGCTATCTATATGTAAGTGTCCCTCATGGCATGAAGCACCTAAAATAGCATTAGACATCTGTGTTTAGACTCCTGAACCTCCCATCTTTAATTTCCCAAGCAGAAATATTGGGAAAATGGGTAGACATGAAAGCTTCCTAGCAGTTCTTATTTATACTGCAAATCAAGACTATTCACTCCTGAAGTTGTGATTACTGACTTAAGCTAAATTATCCTGAATTACATGATGCACTAATACGTATTTCCCATGCCACACCTACTAAAAATTAACATTATAGAGAATAACTCTATTGTGTACAATAACATTTATAAACCTTGCCTTCTTTCAAATACAGCAGACTCAGTTTCCACTTGAAAATCACAATTTAACAGCAGAGTGCTGTAGTTGTTAAGGTCTGAAAGACTAAAGCAGGCATAGAATAAATGTGTGCAACTACAACTGAGAACAGTAGGAGGTAATTCCCCTATCTCGCTTCTGAATTGTGCAAACTACATTGAGAAATGTTCAGTTAAGTGTTGCATAGCATTTTATCATAAATAATTACAGCTAAACTATGCTTGGCAAATAAACGTACAAAGCATTTGTTATAAAGCAAAATACATTCTTTTGAAATTTTGCTTATTCACCAGCTCATTCAAAAACCCAGCAATTTGCCATGGCACTTCTTAAAAGTTTTTGTTTAACGATGTGGTTATTTTGTAACACGAATACTGAAAGTATGTGAAGTGTAACACAAATCATTGTTAAAGCTCCCTCATTTAGAAATAACAGACCTCTTTTTTAAGCATATATCAAATATTTGGAATCTGGCAACACATTTGGCAGGGCAGGTTTTAGACTGATACAGTTTAGAACAGTAGTAGTGCTGTCACACCTGTGATGAGCTTCATAAGAAGAATGTATCAATTTATCAGCAATTGAAATTTATCAATTTATCAAGAGAGTTCTTGGCAAAATATTTTTTCTAATTCAATATTATTTCCTCTAATTTTGTCACTCAGTTTAAGAAAAGATATCACCATGTTTGCAAAGCTCGTCGAGATTTTGTTGTTTTCTAAAACAACAGAAACAAAACATGAACAAAAAAAACCCTACACTTAAAAAAACAAAAACAAATCCACAAACAGACTCTTACAAACACCTGACTACAGCTTCCATACACTAGCAGTTACAGGATGCCATGATAATTTGCACATTCCAGACTAATGATGATACTCTCCATCTCTCTTATTTAGAGTGTAATGCCTCTCTCTTTTATCATCCTATGTATTGCTGCTGCTTAGAAATATTAATTCACTATAACATCTCATCCAGAAAGTAATTTTCAGTAAGCAATGCCTACTCCCTGCACATAGTCACTGTGAAGTCAGTGTGATGGCTTTATTAAAGATCTTTTGCTGCTGAAGAGGTGTATTAGTAAATAGTCTATAATAGTTGCTGCAAACCATTCAAGAAGAGAAAAAAGCCTGACTTTTAGTGACTGTACCATTTGTATGTTCCTCTACTATATCCTTTTATCTGGAGAACAAATCATTCATGGTAAACTGTAGACTCATTTAAGAGGAGAGTACTGATGTTCATTTGTTGCTAACTAAATCAGCAAAGCATCTGAGAAAAACTGTACCACAGAAACATTGCAAAGAGAAGAAGAAATTCGTTTGTGGAGCAGTATTGGACTATACAGGAGACCAATCTTCCTGACGCTCTTCATCTTCACCTATGCCTTTGTGCAATATAGATGAACTAGCAAGAAAAAGCTCATTGGTTTGTCATAGGAATTATATGATTCAGATGTATTTAGGGAGAATTAATTAATCTGGATTAAAAAGGGGAATTAGCCTACTGAAATCCAGATCTCCTTCTGAGTGTGTACTATAACAGAAAACCATCATTCAATGCAGAACTTTATCAAAGTAAAGGGATTTGTATGGATTAAAAAGAAAAAAAGTATTCTAATATCTAAATTCCTTAATTAAAAAGTAAAACAAAACAAAACAAAAACAACCAAAACAAGCAAAAAAACACACACCTAAAACAAAACACAAAAAAACCCAAACATGATCCCATTCCCAGATCAGTACCTATTTTAGACTTTCCAGTCTAAAGGAGTAAAAAGGTAAAATTTTGGTAGTGTAGAAATGCTGAAATTTCCCATGGAAATTCCAGATTAAGTATCTGAGAAGCCTTAATGCTTTTGCTTGACAGATGGAAGTTGTGTTGAATGTTCCTTGAGACAGATTCTATTTGCAGCCAAAGCTTAGTTGCTTGTAGTAGTATTCAAGTATAGTATTCAAGCACAAGCTTAAATATAGTTTTGAGATTTTTAAGGTGCTTTTCCAAATGAAAAGTATCTACCATAGATCACACCTGACATGCTCTAGATGGTTTAGGTACAATCTATAAAGAAAAGATAAAAGGAACTTTCCTATCTCCTTTGTATTTTTTTTTTCCCTAAATTGTTTCTGCTTAAAATTCTGCCTTTTGCCTTCATTAGAAATTTATTATTGTGAATAACGTATTTTCTTGCTAACTCCTTATATACTGATATAATTCAACTATCACAGCCTGGAGTGTAGTTCTTAGTTCCACGTTCTGTGCAAATATAAAGAAACCAGTAGTCCCTAGCCTGGCAGGGGGATTGGAACTAGATGATCTTTAAGATCCCTTCCATCCTAAACAATTCTATGATTTATGATTAAATTATATAGACACACCAACAACTTAAAGATCGTGATCAACCAGTCTCTAAATTGGGCTTGCTGCCTGATTGTGACCTGCTGCTCTGAAGCCACCTAAATTAATATCACCTAGTTCATAACGTCAACCAAAAACTACCTGTATTATCAACTCTGATAAGACATCAGGAAAAGTGGCAAGAAGGTCACTTTTTTTTTGATGGGGATATGAGCCAAGTGAAAGTACACGATTTCATGTCCTTTACAAAATATTCACAAAAAAGGTCAGAAACTGTTGGTGACTATAGCACCAACCAGGCTATGTGTTAGTGAAGGAAAACTTGAGAGGCATTTAATTTACCTGTGAGGCATGCCTTTCCCCAAACATTAAAATATATATGTATATACACACACATAACCTACATAGTGGGTAAGCACACTACAAAGACAATAACAAACAGAAGAAATTCAAAACAAATTTGTGTGACAAAGACAACCTGTCCACATTGTCAAAGAGAGCAAAGTCTTTATAACTGTTTCCTTTATACATGTAGTCTGTAATTTTTTACACTGTAATAGCCATATTATAGCTGTTAATTCAATTATATTTTACTATTACAATTACACTTGATCAAATCCTACTTCAAATTAATTTGCATTGTCTGTTATTGAGTTTGAACATTCAAAATGCCCTCAGAAGGCACAAGTTTCCAAAGAAAATGAGGTGTCCAACTCCTCTGAAAAGCAGCACACTTCTTCAAGTATCTAAACATGACTATATCTGACTGTTTTTCAATATACATCTTAAAAATGTATGTTACTTAAAAGTATTTTTGGATGAAAAACAATACCATTTGAAAAACAATACCAAATGAATTCCATAGTTGGGGTAACGTGAAATATGTTAAATATCAATATTCTCTTCCTTGCCAGAAACCACACTCAAACAGCAATAGGGCTGTAATATTTACCAAAACAGTGTTTCAGAGGCAGAAGTTACTGTTTTCCTTGAAATCATGTTTCAGAACTTCAATATTTCCTATATTCTATGGGTAAAATATTCTCATTTTATGGTTTGGGGAACTAGTCTTGGGGAAAACGAGGAGCATATTCCTTAATCACAGTCATACCAAATAGTCTTATGAAAGAGACTTGTGAAGATCATTTTCTAGCTTTCAATCAAGTTTCTATACTTCTCACAACATGAATATTCCACTTATTCCTTTAAAATGTTATCAAAAAGAGTCATTAAGATCATCACTGATATAGAGAGTCAGAAAATTCTTGGGTTTACTCCATATACAAAGATAGTGGATAATATTTTTCTGATGAAATAGAAAGGAGAAATTGCATTTCTCTATATTATAAGGACATAATGCTATATATAATAACATAAAGGTATTGTCAAGTAAATATTAGGCCTTAACTGCAGAAGAAGCTTGTGCAATTCCTCAATATTGTAATTGCCAGCTTTATTTTCTTATGCCTGAGCAAAAGACTGCATCTTTGGGAAATTTACAATTTGCACTATTTATTGAGACAGTTCCAATTCCTTTTTTATTTGTTTTCCAAAAGTACCTATTTTTTACCTCTGCTGACCAGTGCAAAATCAGGCTCACTAATGTTTATAGAATACCACATTATTGTTAGATATCGAATCCAAATGCAAGCACTGCAGCTTCTAACAGATAGGAGCTTGATGGAATCTGTCTGGAGATTGCAGGTGTCCAGATTGTCTCAGCCCCTACTCTGGTAATAGCTCCTGACACAGAAGACAGAAAGAGCTCAGCATTTTCTAAAACTTTCTGAAGCTTTGACATTTTAACAAGAACATAAAAATACCTCTCTTGCCTTTATTTTTCAGGTTTATTATGAGCTTGATAGTTATAAACTCAGAGGAAATCCAGGCAGTTACCTATTAACATTTAAGGTAGCGATCTGCTGCATAGATTGAACAAGAAAGGAGAGGTAGTGTTGATTCATTTTTTAACAGTGCCTTGATCTAATATTTTATCTAGTGCATTAATAGCACACTAAATGATCAAGACGACTGAAATTACTCTGGCAAACACAAAGAACTAATCCTTCATAGCACACCAGCAATACAATCAACTACATAGTGCCTCTTGCACTTATATAAAACTTTTTTCCCTGTAAATCTCAAAGCACTTCATTACAGAGGTACATGTTAGTATTCCTGTACTGCACAGACAGCCATAAAAATCAGTGGGTTAGTGGCAGGTCTGGGAGTACAACCAAGATCCCCTGAAATGCAGGACAGCGCTCTGTTCATTGGTAACTCTGCCTCCAAGACTCACTAGCAGTCCTGGGCAGCAAAGCCAAGCCTCATACAGACAGATGTACTTCTGACACCTCCTCAGCCCTGTGCCCAACAGACCTTCCAAGTCCATACGGGCTATGGGTGAGGTCCAAGCAGGTAGAGGGGGGCAGACAGCAGCACACAGCCCCTCAGCATGGGGTGAGCCAAGCCAGGTCCTCCAGTTGCTGGCCCTGGTAACCAGACCTCCAACACTGTTAATGGGAAGGGAAGGCGGAAGATTTCTTTCCTGCAGAATTCCTAAGCTCAATTACTGCAGCATGGTGTGAGGAAGGAGGGGTGAATTTCTCTCTCCTTGCTTAGCTGAAAGCAATTGCTTCTTTGACTATGTTAAAAAATAAATTTTCTTCTTACTTAAAGATTGATAAGCCTAAGAGGAAGTTGCCGTATGTGTGCTTTTCCGCTCTCTGTAAACAGCGCACAACAGGCTTCTGCATAAAACAGGGCTGGAGATTTGGTCAAGGTCAGTAAGGTATGTACTGTACCCTAACTTTTTCCTTTAACAGATACATTATTCTACTAGATAGAAATAGTACCAGGGCAATTCACCTCCTCCTGGCTTTTCTATCTACGTATGAGCATCTTTGAGAAGTGGGATTAGAAAGAAACCTGCAGGCATATTAATAAATAAACTTCACATGCTGTTTGATATTAAGTAAACATACCGCTAAATATTTCTCTAGGGGATTGTGATCTCATAACCCATGGACTTCTAATTTGGTTACCTGTGACATGTGGTTCTTACCCCCAGGGTTCCACAATGAATTAATTCTAAACCACTTTTTCTTAAGTTTAACATACCGAGATAAAAATAAAATAATCAAACATGTGTTCTTAAAAAAAATTTTGGCTCACTTTGCTTCACAGACAACATGAAGTGCTACCATTAAAAATGAAAACAAAAATAAAAGACCACTGTACAACTGGGGTTCCTCAGTTAGAAGGACACCCATGTGCACATGGGCTTGGTACAAGTTAAAGAGTATAGAACTCTTTCTGAAATAAGGATCTGCCTTTATATCAGATGAGCTTCCTTTGTGTCTTCTGTCATTACAAGAAAAAGAGGTTTGGTTTAGGAAAATAGGTGTTTGTCCATGTATTCACATATGGAAATGCTCCAGGTCCTTTCTTCATCCATTTATTCCTTGCTGTAGAGGACGAAAATTTACCATTGATAAGCAGTTAATGGAAATGTGCTTCTAGAGGTTCTGGGGGCGGATTTTTTCCCCCTTCTTAAGCAAATCTTCATTTTAAAAGAGGCGTGTCTGCCTGACATGGATCAGACAGACTGGATTGGATATTAACCAGACTGTAACTTCCCATAGCAGGCAATATCAAAAGCTACAATTTCAGATTCTTCTTCAACATGACAAGAGGCTGTGTGAAATCACAGAAAATGCAGATTGTCTAAACTACTAGGGGAAAACTGAATGAGACATCCAAATCACAAATTATCACTGAACCCTGACAATGCTGGTAGCTTCAAATTTTCTGAGTTTGGTTAGGTTTTCCACCCAAAGTCTCTTTCTGAAAAGCACTTACATAGCAATAATTTCCCTGTTTTGACCAATTTTTGCTTCATATTTGCCAAATTCCCTTTCTGAGTCTCAGCCTCCAGTAGTTTCTTTCTCTAACACAGCAGAAAAGGATTGTAAATGCTCCTTCCATTAAATACAAATATGGGCAAAAAATAAAACATATTATTTTAACTGAAAACTGAGGTAAATATATAACTGGGGAATTAACTGCAGAATGCTTAGAAATAAAGTTTTTAAGTCAGTGGGAACTGATATAGTGAGTCCATTGCCTTTGTATAACAAAAAGAAGGATCACTGATATCTATGCCTGAGAAGAAAAGCAACAAAACAGTAGGAATATCAAAATTATAGATCTAGCAGTAACAATCTTTAACAATGTTTTCCATCAGGAGTGGGGCTCAAGTATAGCAAATATTCTCATGGAAAGAGCCTTTATAACTACAGAGCTACATACCTCTTATGCTTACAAAGTCAGCATGAGAAAAGCATTTTTGAAAAAGAGTTATAAAAAAGGGTGCATAATGAGAAAACATCGTTTTACTTGCTCAGAATGGATTCTTAAATTGATCTTAAACTAAATCTGAGCTAAAAGTCACCACACCAATTAAGTATTTGGCTTCTTTTGCGAAAAAATAAAATAAAATAAAATAATCAGTGTTCTGTGGCTCAAAGACTTTTTTTTTAATATATATTTCATAATGTAATTGAAGAAAGTGAGAATTTTTTCACTCCAAATATTTTATTAACTTTTACTCTCTTTTTTTGTGTAGGAAGATGGTCAATGCCCAACATCCTATGGGTAATGATTGCTTTGACTTGAAAGGAACTTTTACAAGCACTTTTAATACAATCTTTAGACCACCTTTTGGTCTGAGAATACTGCAACAGAACCTGTATTTGTTTTTCTACAGAATCATTCAGGTTGGAAAAGACCTTTGGGATCATCAAGTCCAACTATTAACCCTACTCTACAAAGTTCACCCTTAAAACATGTCCCTCAATACCGCAGCTAAATGACCCTTAAACACATCCAGGGATGGTGACTCAATCACCTCCCTGGGCAGCCTATTCCACTGAATACTCTTTCTGTGGAAAATTTTTCCCTAACGTCCAGTCTAAACCTACCCTGTTGCAGCTTGAATCCATTCCTTCTTGTTCTATCACTAACTACCTGTGAGAAGAGACCAGCACCAACCTTAGGGGTGCTCAGTGCTACAAACTCTATCTGTACCCAGTATCACCATTTTGTATTTTTTATTCCACTTTGGTGAGGCAAAGTGGCAATTATCACAGTTTTTCAGATTGAAAGCTAAGGAAGCAGACTTTAATTGAGATGGCCAACATTACACAGGACAGTCCAGGAATAGAAGCCAGATGGACTGATTAGCTCAGTGAATTAACCAAAAGGCTCTTCTGCTCTGAGGGAGAACATACAGCTATCTCAAGATAATATACCTTTTAATATCATATGGATTAAAATATGGCTGTTTGCATAGAAAAGTTTGTTGGGTTTTGAGGTGGTGGTTTGTTTTTTTTTCAAATTTCAGGATACAGGAAGTAAGGTACTCCAAACACTTGAATGTGTTGCATTCTGTTCTCTATTCATTTATTTATTTATTTCTCTCTCTCTCTTTTGGAAAATCTATTCTGTAAATGTAACCAATCTTCATTGTTAAAGAGAAAAACTGTCTAGAGTTCCAACTGGTTTCTAACTTTGCTTCTGAATTTCCTGTTTCTCAAGATGGACAGTCTTCCTAAGATGGGAGAATCATGCCGTATATATCAGTAGTTTATTACTTCCAACCTCAGTCTCATAAGAAGAGTTAAAAATTTCCTTGAAAAAAATAGATGAGATATAAATGTATACATGACAGAATCAATTTTTCTTTTAGCTAAAGGGCATAATATACAGCAGTGTGTCTCCTGCTGCTGAAGGGAAATTATTGGAACATCACTCTACTGTCCTGTGAATGGGGACTATCAAAGAGCTCATAGAACAAGGTAGTTACTGAGGAGAGAGGGAGAGGACAGGAAAAAAAGTTTAATTGTTTGACTTAGCCCTTATTTCCCTACACAAGAAACCTGATGTCTAAGAAAATATACATAATTCATGCAGACTCATATATCCTTGACTCCAGAGCTGTGCTTATGGAGAATTTGGCTGCAAAACAGCTCCTCACTTTCCTGGTAAGCTAACACTTCCACTTTGAAAAGGAACAGAGGAGGTCACATTTCTCTCTTCTCATTGAGGAGCAGCCTAAATATTCCTGAGCCTAGGAAATGCAGTCTGGGACCTGGGAGTCCAAGAGTGTCTTCTTTTCCATCACACACCTCATTTGCAAGGGTTGCTTATGCCAAACCCTGGGCAACACTTGCTGTTCCCAGGGCCATGTCAGAGTAACTAGACTGTGGCCAAACAAACATTTTCACTGATGCTGCACAGGAGCACATTCCCATTTCACCCTGCATCTGTATTAGCTCTACAGTACTGATGAGAGCAAAAAAACATTGAAGACTTTGTTTCTTATGGTGTAGCAGCTCTGTGTCTCTGCACGCTCACAGAAAGCAAGTATGGATGATATTACTTTACACCATCAACTTCCAGAAAACAAGTGAGCTTCAAGGTTCTGAGGAAGACATCAGGACAAAGAAGGAGAATAGAAAAAGTAGAAGTGCCCATTTTGCTGTCAGCATAAAAAAATGCTGTGTTAATTCACTAAATTGCTACAGTTCTAAAATGTCACTACAGAGTGATCTTTGTAGAAGCTTGTGAGCTTTTCTGTATTGGGTACTTTTCCCTCAAGGAAGGGGTTCCATGTCATTTTGTACATATTAGCATAAACCATACTATTTTTTTCTTTGGTATCTTTACAACTATGAATATAAAAACTAAAAAGTATCTAGACAATAAGACATAATAAGAGTTATCCAGACAATTAAGCCTGTAAACAAAAGGATGATCTCAAGTTGTCTGAAAATGAAACTGCATGTATCAGAGCACAGCCTTAATTGACAGTAGACTTGGGGGGGGCATAAGCTGGACAAAGGCTATAAAAAGGAAAAAACAAACAAACAACCAACAAACCCACACCAAACAAAACAAAGAAACAATAATAAAAAAAACCACAAACCAAACAACGCACACACAACCTTTCTAGGCATAGAAAATTGGGCAGAGACTGGCAACAGCTCACTCTTTGTAGCAAAAGATGCTTGTAAGATACAGAGGTCTCAGCCAGGTGAGGGCTGTGGCTGAAGTGATGGCTGACAACCAGATAAGTAACTGTGAGGTAAAGCACATTAAGTAGTGCATCACCAGCCCTAACCACCACTCCAAAACATGTTATGGCGATGAGCCTACCTTCTCTGTAAAGAATATAAAGGAAAATAGGTGAAAATATAAACCAGATACCTTTGATTCAATAATTTTTCATTTCCCATAATACAGATCTAAAAAAAATATCTTAATTTTATTTTGCTTTTATCCTCAAACAGCTTAAGAACAGCTTCCTTTCCCCTTATGAGGGAAGTACTGATCTCTTCTCCCTGGCATGCAGTGACAGGATGCATGGGAATAGTTCAAAGCTACACTGGGAGAGGTTTAGACTTGACATTAGGAAGTATTTCTTTGCTGAGAGGCTGGTCAGTGCTGAAAACAGACTCCATAGAGAGATGTTCAATGTTCCAGGTCTGTCAGCAGCATTTAGAAAATACCCTTAATAATTTGCTTTAACTTCTGGTCATCCCTGAAGTGGTCAGGCAGTTGGACTAAGCAACTGGTGTAGGCCCCTTCCAACTGAAATATTCTATTCTATTTTGATAAGTGATCTAATTCCTTCTGACATGATTTTCTCATCAGGTTGAATACTAACTCAGCTGGAGGAGAGTTAGTTAGAAGGGGAGGAGAGAAAAGGTCAAGAAAAATAATTAAGTGGAAAATTATCAAATCCTGCATTCTTTGTCACATTGTTCAACCCTTTCCTGTACACAGTGCAAGTAAACTCGTGTTTCAACTGAATTTAGTAGGCATTGTGTGTGGACTTTCCTTAGAACACACCTTGCTCTTCTGTCATTCAAATTAAGCCAAAGAAGAAATTCATTATTAGCAGCCTATTTTAAAGGGAATTTGACTATAGTACTTTGTACTCAATTCTTACAAGACATTAAAAAACCAAAACAAAAACCAAACAAACAAGGTACACACAACCCACAACAAAACCAAAACCCAACGGTGTGCAAATGAAGTTCAAAGCCAAAACAAGCCTTGTACTTTCCAGGCATCTATAACAAGCAGATCTACTAATGCCTTTTTTAGCATTATGTTTCTTTCAGAGTTTTTCCAGAGACAATTCATAAGAAATAATATTTAATGAATCTCCAAGGCTGTGCTTTCTTGACTTATTATATTAGCAGAGCCTCTCATCTGATTGGGAATTTTGAGAGAATCACAGAATTCATTAAAGCAATTTACTGTATAATGGTTAAGATGGCTAAGATAGATCACTACTAATGAGATGAACATTAATTAAATAAATTGTAGAATAGAACTGTTTAGCTGAGTTAAAAAGCCTGGCAAACAAGCCTCACACTCTACAAGTCTGAATTCTGTCCATCAAGAAGCAGGCCAGTTGTGTTGTTATTTTTGTGGGGTCATGTAGCCAGTAGGACTGTCAGTGAAGACCAGGCTAAATCTGTAAAATCAAACCACGTGTTTTCCCAAACAAAAGTGCAATTTTTGTTGTTATTGTTATATATTAGAAATGGAGGTCAGCAGATAATTATCTGTATTACCAGCAAAGATCCAGTGCACCTACAAAGTGAGGTGACCCTCAAAAAAACCCCAGACAAACAAACAAACCATAAACACAGAAAACCCAGACAAACAAAAAAACATAACCTTCAAAACGAAGGTTTTTTCCTTTTCAAATATCTGGTTTCCTTTTCAAATATCTTTTTTTTTTTTTCTACTAGCTAAGCATCAGTCACTTCTTTGATATCACACAAAACAAGACAGACTGATTAAACCATTATTTACTTAGTATCTGGTTTAGGTTTTACAAGATGCCTTCAGAGACCCCAAGGATGGTGTTAACTTCCAGTTGATTCCACTTTTATTTTCTTTGTTTACTTCAGTCCACTTTTGAGATGCCAGCTTGGACAATAAAAAAAGTCAAGCTTTTTGTTCACTAAGGCCCATTTTACACCCAGCACTTGAAGGTGAAAAGAGCATGCATCTGTTAGAATGAGATTATAGTACTCAGAGATTTTTCCATAGATAGGCACCAGCATACGGTTAAAAAAAAAAACCTACATAGAAATCACATACACTCCAATGATAGGTGGATTTAAATGAGACAGCAAGGTGGCATTACTGAAAGAACAAAGGAGATAAAGGAAGAACAGGATAATCAAAACCTTTAGGGGAGGCTAAGCAGTTTAATGTGTGAATTATAACATGACTTGAAAGTCATGTTCCAATGACCATGACTGCTCACAGGCTCTGGATTTACATTGAGACACTGCATTTTAACTGAATTAGAAGGGGATAATATACATTTAAGTGGGACCAAGAAGAAAGATAATGCAGTAAATAATTTTTTTAAGCCTGGAAAATCAAAAGAGAGAGGGAATTTCCAGGGGGCTCAGAAGGAAGCAGCAGCAGGATCTGCAAACAATGGAGCAGCAAAAGGAATAGAACAGCAAGCACTCATAGCTCTCTACACCTCTTTGCATACAGATGTTGGTGTCTGCTATTGTCCAATGGGATGAAGAAGGACAAATAAGAGGAAGCTTGAGGGTGAGAAATAAATTTGTTCAAACCTTAACCTGCTTTTGGGAAGGTAACTGCTGTCCAGGGTTATAAAAGTCTGAGGAACTATCAGTTTTCATTGCAGAAGGCAGAGCAGTGGGACAACCTACGTGTCCCTGGAGACACAGTCAACAGGGCATTCCTTGGTAATAGGACTTGAATTAAGTTTTGAAGTCCAGAATGTTTTAAAAGCTCAGTCAAGCCACAGTATGCTATATCAGAAATAAAAGATTGCCTTTCAGCAAGCTTGATGGCATTATGCATGCTCTGACTCCTCCTTTCTCTGCAAGACATCCTCTATTAAAGAAGAGCATCTTCTCTTCTAATGCAAAGGAGAAAAAGCAACAATACTTAATTTTGAAACTTCTCATCATAAACATTGCATTGCAAGTTTCTGTAAAACAATTAACATTGCTACTACTTGGAAGGCAGCCAGTTCAGCTGCATGTGGTGATGTGTGTTTTCTACAGATAACACCAAAGATACAGTAGAAAGATGAATATGGCCAGCCAGGTAGAAAGAGACTCCATCCAGAGCCCTGCTGATAGGGGGTGGGGGTAAAAGAACAAAACAGTACAGTGCAATCCCAGCTAATTGTTAGGTGTAAGGCACCTTGTATTTGGAAGCTCATGTGAGCCTCCATGTCTCTTTAATGAAAATAATTTCATCAGTCAAGATTAGCCGAGTAAAGAAAATAGTGAAAATAAACCAATAAACCAGTTTTCCATAGAAAGGCAAGCCAACTCTAACTTTTCCCTCTGAAAGAATCCAAAAGTTTCACTGAAATGTGATTTTCAGCATCACATATAATTATGTCTATCTAATTTTGCCTCACAATCAAAAGAAAACATTATATCCTTGATCCTAATAAAGAATTCCCCCTCTATTAGTTTTCCAAAATATGTTTTTAACATATTCTGCAAGAAGCTTGAGTTCCAACACAATGTATTTTTCTGAACAGTATACACTCAAGTATATTTATCAGAAGACATCTTAAAGTTATCATTATCACTCAATAATACTGAAAAAGTAAGTCCATATGTAACACCTATGAGGCACTAAACCCATCACTACTACATCACCTACAGCTGGTGACATTGCTTGGAAGCTACAGCAATTTTAAAGGACTTACTTAAGCAACCCCCCACTCAAAAGTCAATGTTTTATATCCAAGCCAGTAAATCCCAGGAAATGTCTTCCTCTCACAGGAGTGTTGGTCTAAAGAATTTACAGGCAGAACGGTGAGGATGGGTCATTTCTGCGATTTGAAACAGCTTATTTGCACCATTCATCCACTCTTCTAGCATCCATTCAAACCTAACCCAGGCATGGCATCTCCAAACTGTTGTATACAGTCAGTGATGGTGTGGGAAGTCAGCTGGGCTGCTTTTGTACAGGTGCCCACATTGCAAAACTGTTATCTGTGCAGGCAAGAGTGGCAAAGGTGCCAGTGGCTGTTCTGTCCTCCCGAGGTCCCTCCAGAAGAGGACTGTGACACCAGGTTGTAAGAGGAAGCTTATTCTGATGCTGCCTGTTCTGTGGATAACTAGACGGCTCCAGAGTTGTCAATACAGCACTTTTGCTACCACTTGATTCAGTGCAAAATAAATGAGAATATTTTCCTCTTGCAGCATGTATTAAATCCCATTAGCATTAATGAGAGTTACACGTGAGTTTGGCAGGGAGCAAACACAAAGTGCAGAGCAGACAGTTTCCAAATTCTCAGCCCTCCCTTATATCTTTCAGCCATCTTTCCTCTGTGAAAGCCTTACCCTACCTAGTCCAAAACAAAAATAGTAAATCAAATTACTGCACGTACAGTACGTTAAGAGGGTGAGGAAGGAGAAATCCAAGAGGCTAATGTAAAAATAATTACACTGCTTACATTTAGGGAAGTGTTGCCAGTTAAACTCACAGACAGAACTAATATAGAAGGAAAGCTTTGAGTTGGCTGAGCAACTTTTCACAGCACACTAGTAAAATAATAAATTGTGCTGTGACCAATAACATTCAATAATTTCTCTGATATATTGCTGCAGACACTGTTTCTACAGTATAAAGCTCGTATTTCTCTGTCATATTAGTAATTTCCACATTGCATTTCAGGCTTTGTCTTGGAGTTAGTAGGGAAAAGTACATCACAGTAGTAACAAAAAGAAGCTGACTATTTGTGGTTTTGTTTTTTTAAAAAATAGAGACAGAAAAAGAAAGAAGGAAATGTCAGGAATATTTAAAAACAAACAAATAAACAACCAGCCTTTCACAAAACCCCAATTGATGGCTACAGGAAAAAAAAAAAAAAAGAAAAAAATGACAGCAGCTGCTACAACACTGCTTCATTTCAGACCCCAGTAGAGTAAAAGCTGTGGATCTATTTTGCCTTTTCCTTCCTTGATGATATCACTAAACCATTAACGGAATCCTTACACTCCATTGGTACAGTGGGAATTTATCTACAGTGCATTCTTTATTGGTTGGAGTACAGATACGCTATTTTTGTGTATGGGGAGATGGGGAAAATGGGGTTGCCTGCATCTTTTAAAGAAAATATGTTCCTGATTAGCAAAAGAAAAAAAAAAATAAAAAAGGAACAAAAAAATATTAGTAGATTAGGACAAATCAATATTGATATTCAAGTTAGGTTATGGGAAGGAGTGAGGAATTAATTTGGAACTTAAGTATTGTAAAAACTTTTTTGACTTGGCCTTAAATTATCCATTCAGTCTTTATTAAAGTTGGTAGTAGAAGATGTACTATTGTTATGTCTAGCAGTTCTTGTTCAACTGTATCACAAAAAAAAAAAAAGAAAAAAATTTCTTTATTTTAAGGGATATCTACCTTTGGAACTAATTATTAGATAGAACCATAGAACACTATTGCAAGTAATAACTGTGAATATTTTACTGATTATTATGCACTTAAAATCAATATATAAAAATATGTATTGAGTAGAATAGAATAACTTTCTACAACATTATTAAGCATGATTTTTAACATATAGAAATATACTTTTTTTAAAAAAAAACAAGGAATCATTACAATCACATACTGTGTTGTTGAAAAGTCCATGTGAAAGGAAACTGTTATAGGTACCAGATAGCATCTGTCTGAGTGGAATTTTCCACCCACAATTTTATTCTGAACTTGGCAACCAGATTCCCAATTATAATTCCCTAAGTCCCTCCACTCATCAGTACCATTTGGTTCTCAAGCACAGGGAATGATCACACTCAGCATCCCTTTATGCATCCAAGAAACAGTATAAACTTGAAGCACTAGACAAGATTCTGCCCCGATGATGTACTACGAAGGGAGAATGAGGAACAGAAGACAAAACCTAGTCAGTCCTTGCATGTAGCTGACAGAAAAACTAGCTTAAGCAAAAGTGGTGGGGAGAGAGAAAGTAGAAAAAGAGGAGGAAAGGAGGCACGGCCTGGATGATAATTTTGGTCATGCTTCCTAAGAGTGTTTACCAGTGGGTTATCAGTGGAATAAACACAATAAGAGGGGCAGATCAACTCTTCTAGGTTGAGAAGAGATGTAATATTGGAGGTCAGTAGAATAATTCCAGAGACTCTGGTCTCTTGCAGAAAGTGACAAAGATTTTTACTATTAACCCTCCCAGACAAAGTTGCCATCTTACAGACTCTTCACTGGTTTAGCAGATCTAACGATCCAGCTTCCTGCTTCGGGCCCTAGAATATGCCAAAATCCCCAGGAGATCCACAGCTATTTTGCTGCCCTAAATTGCCTGCTTAGCTCGTGCTGGAGTGTGGCTCTGCTCTCAGCCACACAGCTCTGGGGCGTGTTGAGCACATCAGGTCAATAGTGAGAGGGACAAGAACTTAAATATTTTTCAGTGTTTCAAGGATTAAAAATTTCCGGTATACAGGAGAAATTCAGTGACAGTGAACATATTTGCTACCATAAAGCCAGCAGTTTTCCAGTTCTTAAATAAATTACAGAGAAACCTATCTATGCTATTGCCTAAGGAAATGGCAAGAATCAGTGTCAGAGCAGAGCTCAAAATACACAGAAACAAGGCAGTGCATATAAATGATCACTTCAGAGGGCTAAGTCTAGTGAACGAGATCCTTCGTACCCATGAATAATGCCTCAAAATGTCATTGCAACAAATTGTGAAAACAACAGGTTGAAAAAGTCACAAGAGGTTGATTTATTTATCCAAAGGCTTGTCTATGTAAGATTTACTACAAGGCTTTGCTGTAAATGCTTTCTACTAACTGGCTTGTTCAGCTGTGTTTACTAAGAGTCATTATATGAGAGGACATGAAAGGGGAGGGAGAAGGAGGATGTTCTCTCATGTACGAGCACGGCTACCTGACCAGGTAACCTCCTCTCCCTCTGCATGACTGCCTGCCTAATGCATTTCTGCGACTGGTGGCATACAGGTGTAACAACAGAAGTTAATGACACCAACTGATTTTTGCATCTAGGAATCAACATCCCCAGATCTTCATCATCTTCCCTGCCATTCCTTGAAGTAGATTATATGATTCTCAGACTCTCAGTGTATCAGCATTAATGCCATATACTGCCATATGGCAGCACTGGCAGTTGCCAGTGTGCCAATTTTATCTGTTATCACCAAACAGCAGCAGCTTTCAGGCCAGCTCCTATGTCACCACCAAGCATTCCTGGTTGAATGATTTGTGAAAGCAGCCATGGTAACTACTACTGCCTGTCTCTGCTTGCATTTCCAGAACCTTTCTGGTGACTATGAAAGGCAAGGAGTGAATAGTGGTTTCAAGAGCAGCATTTTTCCCAAACAGCCTCTCCCTACAAAGCCATTTCTGGGCTCATGAAACAAGCACCAGCTGGCATTAGAGATTGGTACTGCAGATATATTATGCCCAGGAACAGCTGCAGAACTTTAGCCTGATGTAAATATTTCCTTTGATGTCAAGGAAAGTCTGTAGCTTAGTCTCCAGCTATAGCAACAGGGTATCAACATGAGAGCTGTACGAGCTGTGAGAAACACACAGCCATGGCTAGCCTGTTGTTAGCCACATTTACAATCTGCAGATCTCAATAGTTGGACTGTTCCAGTGAGATACAAACTGGCCTTTTAGAGCTCATTGCTACCTGTGTCTTGCAAGTCTTGCCATTCCTTGGGAGGACAACGACAGTTTGCCTTTCCTTCAAGTTTATTTGCAGAAGATCTTGGAGTTTATCAGAGACAAAAAAAATGTACTGCATGACCATCTTCTAAAAACAGATGTTCTATCAAAACCAACAAAAAATAAAAAAAAAAAACCCACACAACAAACAACAAAACAAACAGCAGCACCAAAAAAAACACCACAAACTAATTGCACAACCAACAAAAAACACAAACAAACCCCACACAACAGAAAAAAGCCCCTACAAATATAAAAACCCTACACTCAACTTCAACATTAGACAGAGGCAGCTTAAAATCTTCTGTCAATGCAGCCTATAGGATACCCCATCTAAATTAAATTCCTGTGGGATGACCTATGTATGTTTTCTGAGGAAAGAACTTTATACACTTTGGATATTTGCCTTGTACAGCAGTTTCTGCATACTGTTGTGGTTTAAGTCTGTTGAGGAACCTATGGAAGTTCTACCATGTATTGAACTAGAGGAGGGCTTTTTAGTTCTGTGGAGCTTATTTTGCATGTTCTGCATGGCTTTAAGGTTAAACAGAATAGAGGATGTCAATTCATCGTGGAATGTATCTCAACATTTTTCCATCATGCAATTTTATGTAGAAAGGCAGATACCATTTTCACTAGGGTCGTAAACATCAGTGATAATGCATGACTTGCTTTTAGGGACATTAGAAGCTCTCTGTTTTCATTGTGCTGTTCTCCACATGTGGGTATTGTGTGCTTTCCTGAGTTTCTAAATACATGATACTTGTGCTTTTGCTTTAGCACTGTCGGCATAACAGCCTGGGGACAGTGGTGTTTCTTGTCAGCCAGCAGTACACATGCTCTGTGGATCCGTCAGGAACTGTGAAACCAAATGGAGGATAAGGCTTCACTGAATTGTGACAATGACTTAAGAGTAGAAATTAAAAGAATTCTAGAATTAAGCAAAATTCTTGGGCTTTGGTGGGTTTTTTTGTTGGTTGATTTTTTTTGTAGGTTGTGGGTTGTTTTTTTTTTCCCCCTGAAGTAGACATGGTGTGTGAATAGCAAATGCTTGAACTGAAAGAGACAGCTCAGCTTAGACTGCTTAAGATAAAAAAACCCACAACACCCCAGCAGCCAACTGTCATTTTGGGCCACAGAGGTTTCCTTTCTATGGCCAGTCAGGCCAAAGGGCTAAGGAAATTTGCCAGGCTGTAAAATTTTCATGAGCATTTGGAAGGGGACAGCCACAATATTAAGAGCTTCAGAGAGGGCTTTCTTATTTAGCAAGGGTAGAATAACATCTGTATTTTAAACATTTTATATCTGAAATTTTAGATGTTGTGCAGGGTTGTTAAAAATGAGCTGTACTGCTAATTCAGGTTTTCGATGAATTTGAAGCATATTGGGAGTTAATGATGTTAATAGCTTTGTGCAATATGTTTCCTATCTATTACTTCATTTGCTTTTTTAAAAATACATTTGCAGTGATAAAAATCACCATTCAGAGATTTATACTGATAAAAAAAACCTTACTGATAACAAACTTGCACAGACGATCCAAGTTAATTGCTGGTTTGATTAAAATGCACTATGATAACTATGAGATCTTATGGTCACACTGTGATTCTCAAGCAACTCAGATGTGATAAGTGCTCATTTTTTCATCTAGTACAGTTAGCATGTGCACCAACATCATGTTGGAGGGGGACATATGTTCAAACAGATCAAGTAACAAGCAACTCCTTCGGGTTCCCCAATATCATTAGGAGTGGATGGCACTCAATTGGAGGGAAAAACAGAATACTGGGAAAAGATGTGCTATTACTGTCAGCCTAGTTCTTGCATCTTCCCAAGCAACATCCTCATCATGTTAACATGTTGAGAGGTAGGAATTTAGAGGAAAGAGGAACAAGAGGTCAAAAACTAGTATGAGATTTTAGGAGGTTTACCTTACCACCCTCTTTAGGAGAAAATATTTATCAGATGCGAGCCAAGCTATACAGACAAATTTGAAGGTTAGTGTAATGATTCCCTATACTCTTCCCTGATTGAAAGCAGAGCTTTTGGGGAAATATACATCACAGAAACATTTTAACCAGGTCTTCTGTCTATCAGAGAACTCACAGCCCTCAAGCACTACATCATACAACAGTTGATATCAATACCCTCATAACCAAACTACCATCACACCTCAGACAGAAATACTTGGGGGTGATGTCCTGTAACTAAATTCCTTCTGATTCATCTCTGGATAGAGAATGAATGATGTACCACCAGCAGTCATGTTTCCATCTTTTTACCTCTACAGCACGTATTTGAACCCAAGACTGCACAGCACGGTCGGTGTGACCCGGCTTGACCAAAAACTTGGTGCTGCCCATTAGCTTTTCTATACTACTAAATACAAGCAGAGATCCAGCTGTATGAACAAAATAGCAGATATTCAGACATATAAAGACTGTATTATAGTGCATAAGCAAAAAGAGAACCGTACTTAGGTTCCCCTGGCATCTTTAATTTTAGCACTTCCATTATATATATATTAGTGAAATCATTCACTGTAATTACTGTAAATATAGCAACTTAAAACAATTTTGTAATAAAAAAGGTGACTTTCAGGAGAAAGGTCTTGTGTCATACAAGGCAGTCAATAAAATATCCCACAGCTATGCAACTTCTCCCCCAAGGAATTACCCAGAGCACATTTCTCTTAGAAAAACTGCATGAGAGTAATTTCAAGGCTGCAACAAGTCCTTCCCAAGCTCCAGGGAGTGCTAGCATTGCTCATGATATTGAAAGCTGGCATGCTTATGCTACCTCCATGTTGAAAACATTGTTAAGACTCATGCACTCAGCTGTATTTAGTGAAATGCCACCTCTATTTTTCCCCTATAGCTCTCACAATGTTATCTAGCAACAGTATTTCATACCATAAACCTATATATAACATACTTTAGTATGACTCCTTCATCCATGTCCTGAGCAAAGTACTTGCAAAAGTCATCTTTTATTCCCTTGCTTTTATACAGTCAACACTTAGTCAGAACTAAAATGTAAAGCTAATAGCACTCTGTGTATGGAACTGCTATGTACTTCCAGTTTCTTCTGTAAAATATCAATTCTGAAAGACAGTCAAATAGACAATAAAGAAACTGTTGCTAACAGAAATTAGTTATTGAGGCTTTATGATAAGATTTTGTTGGGATAGTACTTATGCAGTAATGCAAAACCAGTTCAATACTTGTTAAACTTTTAATGCAAGAAAACTATAGTTCCATGTAATGTGCATTGTATATGTCTGCTTATTGAAGGATAACAGATAACAGAAGTAGAACAGAAACTTCAAAAATGTTTTACTTGGCCTGATGTTGACAGTAACAAAATATACTTTACTCCTTACTTACTTTTAAAGTATTCATCTATGTGTCTCTTAATCATTAAAGAAAAACAGCCAAACCAACCAAAATATCAGCAAATCCTTGGTCAAACTGAAGCCAAATAAAACCTAAACCTTACACATGGGCTAAGATCTCAAACAGAAAACCTTTGGTTCAGCCACATGAAACAAGTGTTATGTACCCTGAAAATCTGTCACATCTAGGCAATTTTGTCACCAGCACTGCCCCTTGGCCACTAGTTTATTATCCCACCAGCCACTCCCATTTATTAATATTCATAAATATACGTAATAATTCATAAAGATACATAACAGCCTTCTTTTCCCTTAAGAAGTTAAGGTACAGATGAAGAGATAAGAAATATTATCTTCTGTTGGTCTTTCTAGGTCTAGTCTATTAAGAATGATCCTTGTCACCTGTGCTCCCTCTTGCCTAGTGCAAATCTCTGTCAAAAAAAAGTAAAGGAAGACAACAAGCTTTTGGTCATGAAGTCTTTCAGCATTAAGAGAATGTGGTGTTGCATTTTAAGCTTATGCCCAGAATTTTTTTAGCAGATTTCAAACAAAAAGAAGAAAGAGGGCATTGCCAAACTTGCAACAGTTAAAAATAAATGAAAACCAAATAGGCAATTTAGAATTTGAAGCGTAAAGCAATTTCACTTTGCTTTTTCTCAGCCCATCAGAGGAAACAGAAGTAGCCAAAGGGATCCTGCAGTTAGGAATCCTGTTTGCTAATAGCTAGCACTTAGATAACAAACAATTCCTACAATCAAGACTCCTGTTCTTATAAAATTATCCAAGAACTTTAACAACTGTAAGAGATTCCAGTTTTCTAATCATTCTGCAAGATATAACCTAAGGTAGCAAAGTGGTAAGAACTATGCAGTTAGGAACAACACTGTGATAGGTGAGAATAGGGGTTCAGCTACATAATATATGTCAATGCAGTGACTGCATGATAACTGATAACATGCTATACTCATGAAATATTTTGTATAGTAATACTAGCTGCTTTCTTCTTTGATTTTGTTTTTTTGTTTGGGTTTTTTTCTTCAAACAAGTACAGACCAAAACATTGGTGACTGAAAAAAGCACTGCTTCTAAAGAGTAAATAACAAAACAAAACAATATTACTAAAGGTATAATTTACCAATAAACAGAAGCTTAGGAGCCACATAGCTTTGTGATGCTTTTACCTTAAAGATCATAACTGAAGTTATACTTTAGGTCTTAGGTGGAATGAGTTTGATGTACCAGCTGTCAATGAACTACGAAAAAACCACAGCACGCACATACCTATCTTACTACAACTAACTGTCCTCTGCTCCTTGACAATTTCCCTCCAGAGTTAACATGAAGATAAATGAACTCCTATCCCCAGGGGGAAGTGTCCCACAACGTGGCAAAACAATTTGCACTAAGACATGCCACAGTGCTGCTGCACTTCCTGACTGTTACAAAAAGATGCAGGTCTGTGTTTCCCAGTAGTTAGACATGGGCACTACATGAACCTGGACATTATTAGAAGGGAGGGACTAGGGGTGTAGGAGGAATACCCTAGACACTCTTTTTCTTTTTTTTAACAATAGAAAATAATAAGCCTAACATTCCTCTCAGATGGGGAGAGGTTTCTCTCTTGTACCTGTTGCTGTGTCTTGATTCCTAACTGTTCAACAAAAGGCAGTATTTCTTGTGAAAATCTGACATAAGGCACTTTCTGTGAAGATAAATTATCTCATTTTTTTAAATTTTCTTTCTATTGGTTTGTTTCCCTTTCTTTATCTTCCAATCCCTCCCCTTCATAATACTTTTTGCTATTCACAGTTTTCTGAAATCAAACCAGGCTTTAGACATACTACCAACATCTGCCCTGTAACTCACTAGATCACTCCAGGATATCCTGCAATTCTCTTCCCTAAAATTGATTCCATTAGGAACAATCCTCTCAGAATTTTGCTGTTGAGCATATTTGGTAGTGCTTATTTTGAAACAGTCCCACTTTAAACACAAAGCCACCAGTTCTGCGGTATTTTTAAACATGCCTTATCTAAATGACACCACTTTGCATCTGAAGAGTAATCCATGATCAAGAAAAGTCAAAAGCCACACTAATCAGATTAAAAATGAGGAATTCTCTCTGAAGCAAAGTATCATCTGCACAAACACCTCTGAGAATCCCCCAAGAAATCCCTAGGATCACTGAAATGTTTCTTGAATATCATCATCATCCAATACCTTTATACTTGCAACCATCCCTTGTGGATAAAATTAAAAAACTATTGTGAAAGAAACACATCATCAAGTGAAGTACAGCACATGCTTCCTATCCGTCCTTGCACCTGTACAGAGAGGAATGTTAGCAGAGGTTTAGTGACTGGGTCCCTTCTGAAAGTGACTCCTATACTGTTGCTTTCCTTTCCCCAGCCACCATGGAAAGCACTGAATACAACATCACATCTCTGCACCACTAAAGACGATGAATTAACTCATCTGTCTCCAGGCCCTGGGAAAGCATTATTTAGTCTTAATTTGCCAACACATAGCAAAGTAGCAGTAACTTTGGATGTCAGCAGTGGCAAAGGCTGTGGTGGCTTTACCCCTGAGCTGTGCTTTCCTTACACAAAACTCTCTGCAATTTCCCTTCTTCCTAAAGATTTTTTTTCAAGTTACATTCCATCTTCATTGAAGAAAAAAGCATCATTATACAAGCCTACAAGTATGACTCTCACTATCATGGATACAGAGCTTCCAACTAGTTAGTAGCCTGCTCCTTCCCCTTTAAGTGCCTTTCCAAAATGTAACCTTTTGAGTGAGTTACAGAGATTCCCAACAGGATAACTATGGTTACATAGGTTATGCAAATGAAACCCTCTGTAGCTCAGTTCACTTTCACCCACAGACTAAAGCAGAGAGCTCTTTCCCCTCCAGTGGCTCTGTTCATCTCAAGTTCTGAACACTATGCAAACACCCCCGGGGCAGCATTTTACCCTTTTCATAAAGGGAAGGGAGCAGAAGACACCAGGCCTAGCATCAGACTGAAAGACGCAAGAAACAGACAACCTCTTTTCCTTACCAACACAACTATTGATATATTGACTTAACAAGTGATAGCACAAGTTTAAAAACAAAAAGATGCACTATTACTTAGGGTAACACTACCTTTCAAAATAAGTTACTATGTGGCAGTATGGCTAAACCCCTCCTGTTCAGGGAATCAACCCTTTTCAGTTCCCAAGCAACATCTCTTGTAATCATCTTTTTGTGCAATTAAATAAATATTGAAATAAGTCTGAATCCTCATATTAAGAATTATGCCATTACATATAGTTTCCCATTTATAGAGGACAGCAACTTATCTCACAGCTGTTGATTATTTTTATCCTCTTTTTAGTTTGATCTAATCTTCAGCCATCTCACCTTTTCTACTACACATCATGACATCCATCCTGCATTTTCATAGTCTTTCATCAGCTTCAAGTACAGAATCCAGATGTTTGTGCCCAACATATTCTTTGCTGTATTACAAGTACAATTCTTGCAGAGGTAGAAGTTTGATTCTGTCTTTCAATCTCATGCCACAACTCAGGGTAAGTTCATTACTAAAGTTTCAAATTTGGCCTGATAATTTAAATAGGTGTTAGTGAATAACTTAATCAATGGCACTATAAAGTTGACCTCTAATTAATAATGAAAGCCAGAATTCTAAATGAGATGAGAGAAGGAGCATCTGAGGTTGGCAGCCCACAGAGAAGAAAAGTACCTGCAGAGCAAGTGCCCTACACATGCCAGGGTTCTAGTATCTATATGAGAAAATGCATAGAAAATACCTAGTGATGCGGATATTTTCTCAGCTTTCAGGGACACAGGAGGATATATTATCCAACAAAGATACTAACCCAGACACACAAGTAGTGGTCACTCATATACATGACAACCTGTGATCCCGAAAAAGGGACGTGATTCATTGTCTGAAGAAAACTACTTGAAACAGTGTTACAGTGGTGATTCATATCCCACCCCCAGCCCTTTAAATTCAGCACCTCTGGAAGGCAGCAACACAGTTAACAAACTTTATACCTCTCAAACCACCATCAGGCCATATGCTGTGTGAATTGTGTTACACAGCATCCTGCCCAACTTTGTGGATACACAGATCAGCTGCTTACTTCAGTCCAAGTCTGAAGAATCAACTCGAATGGGACAAAAGGAGGGCCCTAAACATTGAGCACACTCACATATATATTGTTGAGTGACTTCATTCAAAGCAGTCTCTTTGGACACAGAATTTACAAGGGTGGGCTGGCAGATACACGCAATATATGCAAAACCGCTGACCTAGAAAACAGGCCTCGCTCCATGACAGTCAGCGGCAACAGTTTGAGAAGGAACCTTTGAAAAATTCCATTTGAGGACAACAGAACCTGGCAGCTGTCAGCCCTGGTAGTCAAGTCAGTAGGGAGAAAGGCTTGGCTAGCTGTGTCAGACCCTCGCCAAGCTGTGTGGGCTAAGATTCTAGCCAAACCTTTCAGCACACTGGACATAATTAATGCAGAAAAGGCCCTTTGCCCCGCAGCAGCCTGAGAGGAGCTGATAGGGAAGCATGGATATTGCCCTAATTTTATTCCTGGATTATTTAGTTCCATCTACTCATGAAACTACGTCCTCGCAAGAGTTCAAGACATAAAATATATTATTGCAGTTTCTGCAAGGATTGCAAAAGAGACCAAAGTGTTTATATGTTGATGATCTGAGACTGATATGAAAGCTTCTGTCAACCAAAGAGAAAACTGGTGCTGCAACAAAACCTTGCCTTTTGTAGGCATATCTTCAGAAACTATGGGAATATGTATCCTATTATAAATTGCACTGTCAGTGGATATTCAGGTTTTAGCTTAGCCACCTGCTTAGGAATGTAGACATCCTATAGAGGTTAAGGTACACAGGTAAAGGTACAGATAGCTTTTGCAGTGAATGATTTAGAACAGAAGCCGACCTGAAATGTTCTCAATTATTTCCAGTACACATCATCCCCTCTCAATTGACTATGCAGAAAACTTATCTCCTAGACACCTGCAACTAGATGCTTGGTCCCAATTTCATCTCACCTAACTGGAACTATCTAATAGTGTCATCTATCTCCCTTTGTAGGCAACAGCGAGGGTTAGACACTTTTGGGATGCACCTACTCACCTCTTCAAAGACTAAAGAAATTTGGACAGTTCACTTCAAAACTCAGCTCTTGGGCTTGAGATGTCAGGCACAAATAATCCTATGTTTATAGTAGTTCGTGTGATTAATCTTTCATTGTGTCCTAAACAGTCTCTCTTTATTAATCATACAGATATATCATAAAACCATTCAGATCCCACTTGCTCCAAATAATGCAAACAGTTTTTCCCTCTTTCAGAAATGCACCACTAAAATTCACCACCTTCCCGCACACCCAGCATCTACAGCTGGCACATTTTCCACAGTACTCCCTGCAGCAAGATGCCAGTTTGCTGGAGCTGTTGATGGCACTCCAGCACCCCATTGACTTAGCCTCTGCCAAACAGCCCAGCTACTGCTATGCAGTCGTGATGGAAAGATTTGGCCTTTGTCCTGCATTCTTTCTAGGCATTCATATAAGATACTTAGAATGGATGCTGAGGATTAGATATACATAATACCTCCAAAAGGACTGAAAGAGAAAGATTAATGCAAGTAACCACTTCACACCAGTACGGACAGAAAACATTCACTCCAACATGTAAAACCAGGAGTAGCAGCATGTGCGTGATTTGTGGTTAAGCAGTAACTCAGCATAAGTGTTAGAACAACAATTTAGATGTTCTTGATATCTAATCTTATATTGTATTGAGGACATTACAGCACAACTAAAAGCGTCCAATTCTGTACTAGCTACAGCTGTAGATATTAACTTCTCTGCAACACTGCTACTGCTCTCATGCTGCCAAGCCTCGTGCCCCTTCCTAACACAACACTATGACGGATATATATATTTTTTTTTTAAATCACAAGTCAGACGCAACAATCTGCTAAATCAAGAAATTCTTGTTAGGAAAAGCAATAGGTTTTGAGCCTCTAGAGTAATTTGGGGTCTCATTTTCTGGCTTTCCTCCACACCAATGAAGATCACAAATATACATTAAAAAGAGAGGGGAAAAAAATAAGTAAGAAAAAAAAATTAGAGAGTAATCACTTGCCTCCATCATCTGGCTCTTGAAGAGAAACATACATGACTACTATATTCTCATTACTCTCCACTAACACGGTCCTTTCACCCTCTCTTAGATGGAGACTCTCACTAGATAATTCACAAAGCTCCATGTCTCCCAAGCATATTTGGGGCCGTGTAATTTTAACCTTTGATTATAAATACTGCTGTTATGTAAGGATGCGGGCACACTTATCAGGTCATCATTTCTTCTGGGAGGCAGTGGTTCTGAATTGTAAGCTGTAGTCAGCAACAAACTTTGCCTGATGTTCTGCTAGTTAAGTAATGCTTAAATAAGAATGATATCAAAGTCATAAATACAAGCCCTCTTTCCTTTGGTCTTTTCATGGCCTCAGTCTACATTTTATGTGAAGAAGTACTATGAAGTATTGTGGATAAAGCTGATAACGAAAACTAAAGTTATGGCTGCTTAACATTCTGAATTACAACCTCTTATTTTCAATCATTTATAACTTTGCCAAAAACAATGCCTCAAGCTGCTTTAAAGGAGGTGGGGTTTAGTAATTAAGTTAATCTGTTCCTGACAGCATCAAGCAAAACTAGTCTTTAATATCATATTTAGAGAAAAAAGGAAAATCCAGTGATTTCTTTGAAATATCCAGACATTCCCCTGCTCCAAAGCTGTCATCCATAAGTACATAAAGGACTGTCCTATAATAAAGGAAGTTCACAAAGTCATAAAGTCTTTTGGGGAAAAAAAAAAAAATCAAAAAAACCCCACACAACGAGCCACCAAGATTTTTGAACTTAATTACAGTAGCAACAATCACAGCCAACAGGGAACATGCCCTAGGACCACGATCCAGATGTCTGTATTTTGGATTAGCCAGTAGGAGTTGTGCTGAGCAGGGCCATCCAGCCTTCCCCAATTCCTCAGCAAATGGAGCAAACAGCAAATTGGAGGAGAAAGGGGTGGGTTAAATAATGAAGTGCTTGAGGGGGAGCAGTTTTTTTTAAACAATGAAACTCTGGAGTCTTCCTGTTCCTCCTTCCCAGCTGCTGTCTCTGCACACCGGTATGCAAATTTGGACCCACTGTGTTCCATTTGATGGATGCTTGCCAGCAACCTGAGCTCCCTCTCCCTGTGAGGGCCAGGCTGCAGCACCTCTCTGCCTTCCTGACCACGCACTCCAGATTTAGGAAGATGGGGAGAAACTGCAGCACCATGTTAGAACAACAGATTGTACCAACATGTCAAGAAAGGAGATATGTGTCAATGCCAACAGGCTGGGTCTTTCCAAGGCTGATATCACTCCCAGAGATGCCGAACCATTGGGGTCTGGCTGCCTGGCACAGAGGTATCAAGTCCCTGCAGCCATCAACACTGAACAAGGCCTGCAGCTTCTACACCAGGGTACAGTGAAGAGGGTATTTGAGGTTGTAGAGGTTCTTTTGGGGAATTACATCCCTCAGCTTCACACCTATACTATGGTGGACACAGACCTTCTCTGTCCACCTCTCAGAGTGCCTTTGACATATCTTCACCTGCTTCTGGCCCTTCTCAGCCACCCAGTGCACAAACAGTTCTACAAAGCACCAGAAAAGAGAAGCTTCATCTCCTCTTACTGTCTTGCCACAGTGCATTATCCTCACACGCTCCCACCATGACAAAAAACACATTTTCTACCATGTACCATTCTCCTCACTCCTCCCAACCATGCTTGCTTATTTGCCCTCACTTCCAAATTCACAGCAAGAAAAACAACCACTTCAAAATCCAACAGATTGGACATGGAAATGAACTTAAATTAATGAATGAAAACTTCCAGTTACTCACCTCCTCTCTCTCATCCAAGGGCCTCAGGAGATACTTTATGTGCATCTCTAGCCTCTGCACCTGATGAAGAAAAGAAAGAATCTGATAATAGTAACTTAAATTTCTTTTGCCCACATGGTCTCACATGGGAATTGGATCCAAAAGCCCCTTTCCCACCCAGGATCTCAGCTCCCTATCAGTATAGGTCTCAATACCAACCCCAACTGAAACCTGTTATCTCACTGCAGAGATGAAACCTTCCATACCATCATCTGCTTCTATCAGCCAGGAGCACCCCTCTCTTCCACACCTCACTTCACCTTTGTCTCAGCACCCAGAACACTCCCTCAAAAGGAAGGTTTCACTATATATTTCAAGTTCAGGACATTTATGCTGATTTTCTCTACATCCTTATCTGAAGGTGTGGTAGTCAGACACTGAGATTTTTGTTTGGCCTTCTGTAATTTTTATAATCTTGCTACTTATTTGCTGTGAGCTCTCTTTTTTTTTGGCAACATCGATAAAGGGACTTGCTTTATAAAAACAAATTTTATTCCCCTTATAGTTCTAGAAGTAGGGCAAGCATAATTTAAATGCAAGAAATATTTGTATTAATTATTTCATTTGGTGAACTACAAGTAAGCATAGGAAACCGCTACCTAGGTATTTCTGTAAAATGTTTTGCTGGAGTAGCTGAGCCACTGCAAAACAAGAAAAACACAGAAAATCCTCCTTGCTTCTTTAGGAAGAGGACCTTCTGCTACTTGCCTATTTGTTGTTTTATGTCTTTCCATTGTGCTTTTCCAAGTTAAAGAAAGTAAATAAGTAATGCTGTACAATATTTTCAGCCCAATTCACAACAGAAATCTTGGTCTTATCTATGCTAGGCTTTAATTTAATAAGCACATAATTATTTTACTTTTTAACATCAGTGCAGACCAGGTTTCTGTTAAAACCATTAATAAACTTGAACAGCATGAACAAGTGTTTGAGCTGGAATTAGCTTTACTAAGTTTCTGTTGGACTTAAACTTTCTGCCATAAATGGAAGACACAGACCAGAAAAAAAAACCCAAACCAAACCAACAACTTACTATCTTTGCTGGAACAGAGACATGTTTCAAGTCAGCAACTGAACTATGAATGAAGTAGAGATATTTGGCAAGTTTTACAAGCATTTACTCAGCATGTTTTTTGTCTCAAGGTTTCCAGCTCTACCTTGCAGACAAGGGGGTTAGTCAGCACAGATAAGAGCCAGATATGAACTTTGAACTTTCTGAGGCTCAGATATCAAAACTTCATATTTTATTTCATTTTATTTGAGGCTCCTCTGATGAGACATTGATGGCAAGTATATTGTGTCCTACTGTTCTCCAGCCTGTCCTTTGACAATGACTATAACACCAGGCATACAGAAAGGTATAAATAAAACAAAGAGAAAAATTAACTTCCTGAAAGAAAAACTCTTGACTGTCCTCCCAAAATTATGTGCCAGCCCTGACCCTTTGGATGCATCAAGGCATCCAAGCCTTTTAACTTCATGAAAATCTGTTTAGATAGCTTACTCTGAGGGCAGATTTATGTCCAGAAAATTTGGAGTTGCTTACCAAAAGGATGAGAGTCATTTATTTTCCTGTTACCGGTCTGCCAGACGAATGAGATATCATCAGCTAAAATATTCAGCAGAAGCTAGTCCTCACATTTTTTCCCTTTCTTTTTTTTCCCTTTCCCTCTTTGAGACCAGTTACCTATTTAACTCCATCCTGTCAATTAAACCAGAGAAAAAACGCAAAGAACTAATTAGGCAACTGTGTAATTTTAATTAGCTGTTTTGATAATTAAACTAATTAGTTCCCCTGTGTTTCCACAATATGTGGTGGACTGGTTTTGATATCACGGCTTCAGAGTTCCATTCCATTAGTTAATTAGTCACTTTTGCATTAGAAAGCTTTATTAATGGCCTTAATTTGCAGTTGAAATGAGAAATCTGCTGTCAATAATTTGGATAATTGCCTACTGTTTGATTATAAAGTACAAAAGTAGCAGCACACTATTACATATGCAAATCCCAAGGGTTATTTCCTGGATGCTTAGCTTTCTTGATCTACATTTCATCCTCTCTGGCTTTCTGTTTTTTCTTGACCCTGTTAGGGGGAAGAGAATCCAGCTTATTAAGAAAATGAAGGCCTGTTTTTTCCCCTTGTCCTGTACTGCATGTATGCTTGTGCCTGCAATTGTTAAAGTTATTGCTTGCTTTGTACCTAATTAGTGTCCTTGGAATTAAATGAACAGCTCTGTATACACCTCTAGCTCCTGCAGCCATGTTTGTGCATTGAATAATTGATTCTACTCTGCTAATCAGATAGGGACATAATGAGCCAGTTTAATTAAATGGGGATCTAACCTGGTGAACACTGGGAAAATATTTGCTCATTTACTTAGTAAAAGGCCACAGTTGCTTTTCATTGGATGGAACGGAAGGTTAGGGAAAGTAAAGTCAGCTTTGAAAGCAGAATCAGTTCACTGGCTGTCTACCCCTCACAAATCAGGCTACTTGAATAGCAAAAAAGGTTTAGCAAGTTTAAAAAAAAAAAATTAAAAACAGCCTTAATCAAAGGGCCAGGAGACACTGAAATTGCTGACAGGTTTCCCTGCCTCTCCCAAAGGTGTCAGCATCATTGTTTGGCTATGCTCTAAGAGGCAGGTTGCCTGGTCTTACAGCTCTCAGTGATTTGCAGAAAGAATTTCAACTCAGTTCCTTGCCAGTTGGTGCCTGTGTAACTGCAATAAGGTAAGATTCAGTTGCAGTTTATCTTCTTGGTAATAGAATACTTAACTTCAGGTGCATATGTGTTTGTCTTTTGTGAAGCATGGCCATTTACCCTTATGTTTCCTTATAAATCCTGCTATTAAGCTCTTCTGTTTATTTCTGTGAATGTTGGTATTGATATGAAAACTTAAGAGGCAGTGACTGGGGGAGCAGGGGGAAGGCTGCCAGGAGTTACGTAACTTTAAAGTTTTTGGGGCTATTTTGAATAAGCAGCTAAAGGCTTTGAAGATAAAATCTGATCACTTTCAAACTTTAAAGTGACTGCAGCAATAATTTTTCTTTAACGCCAGCTAAATCTTTGGAATGGGAAGATGATTATGGTCTCTAAATGCAAAAGATTACCCGCATCTTGAATGACAGCTTAAGTGAAACTTAACAGTCTTCACCATAATCTGCAAAAGCAAGCACTAGCTAAATACACATCTGTAATTCTAATTGCACATCAGACCAACTTTACCTGCAGGGATAAAGTAGTGTAAGGCCAATATAGAAACAACATGGTGCTCATCTGCTGTGGTATACTAGGATGAAATAGCATATTGACCCTGAATCCATACTCTGAGTAAAAGCAATTGTCATTCTGCCACTGTAACACCTTGTTGCCAGTGGCGATGTAATTAAAGCTGTGAGGACTCATTTTCCATTCTTATCTCTTAAGCTCGTCTGAATCAGAAACTGTTTGTCTGTGGTAACTGAGAAAACGTACTACAAGGCTACATGTTTATGTATGAATTTTTGGTAGTCTATTTTTGTGGGGCGATGAGGGGACAGCTCTAAGCATCTTATTTCCAACATTCATTTTCCTACTCTGTGTGTATATATATATAAAAATACAACTTGTGTGTGGAGATATATATGTAATTTTATATATTTGATTCACACACATATATAGATAGATATATAGGCACACACGCACATACAGTTTAAATTTTACTCACCCCCTTTTCTCCTCTATTAAAATTCCGAATGGCTAAGAGGATTTTCTCAATTTAGTCATACTTTTAATCTTCACTGAAATGAGTGATGACTTCTTATAATAAAAAGTTGACAGGCTTACATTGCGCACCGGTGGATTAGTTTCCCTTGGTGATGAGGTTTTCTTTTGTGCGCCGTGTGTCTGTTTGATGGAGGTTTAACAGAAAGCATTTTGGCAGAAATTGGATGCAGCAGGGATCATCTGGAGATGGCTGCTGTTCGATATTAACTGCACACAGTAACTTTTTCTTTATTTATTTATATATATANNNNTATAATTTTTTTCCCATTCTTCACCCAGGTGACAGAAGCAGCCAAAGCATCTATTTCCTTACTGAAAGAAAGGGAAGCATTTGGGGGGTGATTATAAAATCAAATATATGTGCAGGGTATGAATTCCTTAAACATCATGTTTAGTTTGCTTTTGGCTGTTGTCTAACAGAAGCGTGTGAGTAAGGTGCTCCCTACAAGAAGTTATCAGACCTGTGAATATCTGCAACATGTACTTTTTTTATTAAAATAAAAAAAATGAAGATGAAAACCCATTCAGTTTTTTTTTTTAAGGTGGGGGAGGGTATTATGAATTTAAACTGGATGCTGTTATAACAACTGTGCTTTCTTAGAATGTGCATGGACCTAATTATTTCTTGGGGGGGAAAAAATAAAAATTTTTTTTTGCACCTTCTAAAAGTTTCTACGAGGCACAAGGGGGCATAAACAAATATAACTGCTTCCCAGTATCTTCAGCAATGCTTCCTGATAGGTGTGATGAAGGCATGACACCATTTCAGTATCAATTTGAGATAGACCCAGAAGTTGCTTTGAGCCACCTGTATGTGCTTTGACATTCATGTTGATAGCTGAAATCCAGTTCTGAACCAACTACCTGATTAGTTTATAATTCGTCTTCAAGAACTGTACGGGATACAAAATGACTGTTTTCAGAATGACTCTTCTTTTCATGAATCCTGAGAAGTACTGAGTAGTAAAACAAAGCTCTTCTCCAGCTCTTCCATATGCAAAGCCTGCATAGACTAAGGTTTGACCAGGCTTTGCTTCAGGAAATGCCTCCTCTTGCCAGTTCACCAAAACCTACTCTTCCTAACTGCGTCTGAAAAAAAAAAAGTCCACCCAAACAATGTAAATCTTTCATAAGATTTTCTGAATTCAACTATTCTGCCATACTTGCCTCCATCAGAACAAGCAGAAAGATTCACACTATGCAAGAATTGGTCCTTCATAAAACATGCCACACAAGTAAAACATGAACTCAACATTGGTTGAACACAGATACATAAATAATTCTAGAAAGATAACAAAAACAGTTAAATATATTTTAAAGTATGCCATACTCATCATGAGTTCTCTTCTAATTTGGTTCTATCTGTCCAGATGTGATTGATTTCAATTTTCTTTCTTTAAAGAATTTGTATCAAGTGCCGAAGTTCCCACCAGAATAATAATGAGCAGTGTCTGAGCACTTTTAGTACTTTAGAATTTTAGCTGACACTTTAAAATGTAGTTTGTTGGTTTGGTTTTTGTTTTTTTTTTAATTATAAAAAACAATAGTCTCTTTTCTATTTCACAGAACTTTTGAGAACAGGAGCAATATGTTTATAATAGAGATAGGAAAAGCTTAATCTTCACTTACCTCTGGTTCAGACAGCCAGCAGTGACAATCCCACTTTCCTTGTCAAGTTTCAAGAACTCACAATCCTTAATTTAAACACTTGAGAAATCTATGGAGCCTGTCAGTCTAGTTAATGAAGCCTCCTCCTTCCACTTTTTTAAACAAAATCTGACTTTTCTTTAAAGACCACTTAAGGCATATCTCTGATTCTACAAACAGGTTCTGTTCTAGAAGAGTGAATAATCCAGTAATACCTCTTTCAACTTGTTTCCCTCACCACTCCTAATAGTTCACTAAAAGAATATAGCTTCCCTAAAGACTAGGAGCTAGTCTAAAATAAACAGATATACGCCATTTTCAATACAAAAACTATGCAATACTCAATACAAATCACTGCTTTGATTAGAAGGCTTTTTGATCTTAGGTGATTTAGAAGGTTATGTATATAATTTAATAATCCCTCCTCATATCTATCAAAATATACCCATTCTTCAGGTATTTACAAGACATGCAACTGCTTGCTCAGCATCACACAGCATATATGAGAGCACGTGTATACAATGATACAAGAAGAGGTGCCGTGCATTCAATGGTTCAGTAAGTTAGACCACCTAATTAGGCAGATTTTGGCATCTTAACATCGCTTCTATACCCTAGTTAAAGCAATTTATTTAAGAAAATCAGATGTTGACATAAGATTGATACCTCACTGTGCTAAGTGCTGTGAAATATGTATCAACCTCTCTTTCTCAGTCTCCCTTGGGACAGAGCACAATAAATTATTTTATATACAGTATGAGAATATATGGAATGGGGTTTTTTTCTCTTCCTATTTTATATTATAATCATAGAAGACTAGAAGGAAAAACAAAACAGATGCGAGTAACAGGAACATAAGGTCACAAACTTGGGTTGTTTGTATAAGCTACTTAAATATGTAAAATTAGTAAATATTAATAGTTATATTGGCTGCCCATTGGCAACAGTGAATTCTGATAATAATTCCTTTAGCTGTCATAATAGAAGAGAATCTTGAGATGAAACATTTACATCAACATTAATTAACATAGCATGAACACTAATGACATAGTCATCTGTATGCACTGAGAACAGACAACATGAAACATAGCAGATATGAAAAGACCTATGGCCTTTGATCATTGAGACTGCCATCACAGCTGGAAGTGTGTGAATTATGACCAAAGAAAGGTGGAATTGGAGGCAGGTAGGAACAGAGATTTTTGAGAACAATTTTAAATTGAACATAAAAGAGGTGGAGCTACAGAAAGATCTACACATACCATAACAGAATTAGGGATCAGAGAAGCTATGTTAACCAGAGGTATTTTGCATCTGTTGTAGGAATGGGAAGGTGGTTGGCTTCAAAAAGGTCAAAGAAGATTACTACAAATGTTGAGTCAAGGCAGCACAAGATGAGCAATGTGAATGTAGAATTTCTTTAGTGAAACCATGCATGGGCCGAGGCTGTTGGCAGTACAGAGAAACAGGTAGCAAGACAGGGTTGCTGTCAGAAAGACTGAGTGAAAAGATGGAAGGGAGAGTCAGAAAATGGTGTCTCAGTTAGACATGTGTAACTGCAAGATGACAGTATTGTCTCCTCTGACCAAACTTTAGAAGGGAGAAACAAAACAAGTTCCTTTAATTACATGAAGGCTGCCAAAAGTATATGTCAGGATGCAAGACAAATACAGGACAACACCGACTAAGAGTGGTGGAGTAGGTTTCTGAATTAGTTATGTAAACATGGTACCATGTTTGTGAAGATCAGCCAAAATGTCTTCATCTGGTTTTAGGAGGTATCTGAAAATTCTCATTAAAATGCCTTAGATGACTTGGACTTACCACTCATTTTCTAAGTGCGTGATAAAGACTTCAATGCAATACTGTAAGACAGTAAATATTGTAATTTTTTCATGTAAAGGGCTATCAGTGTAGACCTAGACATTAGATGCTTCTACTCAAACTTTGAAAGCTTGGTTTTCTGAGTGCACAGTTATGTATAAAACTGTGGAAGTATTTCATCTTGATGCACAGCCTGATGTCTGTTTTAATTTTTGAGGGCTTATCCTGAACATTTTCAAGTTCAATAAATGCTGTTGATGGGGATCTTCTATTTGTCTACTGCACATACGAAGCCCAACTGTTTAGACATTATTTGAAATTATTCTATTTTAGTATCCAATATGAAATAGCTGAGCCATTCTTAAATTGGAGCATTTTCCATCTCCCTGAAATTCATCATTACCACACCTCCTGGAAACTGAATACTTCAGCCTATGGGTTAGAGACATTTTCAGGCTGGGGGTGGGGGAGGAAAGTTGTCCATTGTAAAGCAAAAGCCTTACCTGTATAACAGAAGGTGGGTTTGTGGTACCAAGATCACTGTTCAAAGATGGCTATGAATTTCCAGCTTGGACTGAAACTGAAAGAAAAACATAACTCATCAGAAACCTTGCTTATTATCCAGCCCATAAAAAGGATTGTTTTGGGAGCATGTCTATTCATTCAATCTCACTTATGCTATCGCTGTCTTTCAGCACTCAGTTTCTGGAAGATGCAAATATTTTTCCCACTTGCTTGATACACATAAATCTGTTAGCATTTGTCTGTCTTTCTCTTCCAGACTGAAAGGTTACAAATAAAATTGATCACACACAGGATGTCAGGGGTTGGAAGGGACCTTGGAGATCTTCGAGTCAAACCCCCCTGCCAGTCCAGCACAGGTCACACAGGAACCTCCAGAGAAAAACCTCCATAGAAGGAGACTTCACAGCCTCTCTGGGGAGCCCATTCCAGTGCTCTGTGACCCTTACAGTTAAGGTGGAACCTCCTGTGCTCCAGCTTACATCCATTCCCCCTTGTCCTATCACAGGGCACGAGTGAGAAGAGGCTGTCCCTTTCCTTTTGACACTCAGCCCTCAGATATTTATAAACATTTATTACATCCAGTCTGGATTCTCTTCTCTAGACCAAATTGCCCCAGGTGTCTCAGTCTAAGACACGTGTTCCAGTCCCTTAATCATCCTTGTAGCCCTCTATTGGACTCTCTTGAGCAGATCCCTGTCTCTCTTGAACTGGGGAGCCCAGAACTGGATGTAATACTCCAGGTGAGGTCTCACCAGTGCAGAGTAGAGGGGGAACAGAACCTCCCTCGATCTGCTGATCTGCTGGACACGCTCTTCTTAATGCACCCCAGGATGTCATTGGCCTTCTTGAGCACAAGGGCACACTGATGCCCCATGGAGAACTTGTTGTCTACCAGGACTCCTAAGTCCTTCTCCACAGGGCTGCTGTCCAGCAGATCACGTCACAATCTGTACTGGTGTACTTTATTATTCTTTCCCAGGTACAGGACTCTGCACTTATCCTTGTTAAATCTCATTAGGTTCTGCTCTGCCCAGCTCTCCAGTCTGTCCAAGTCTCACTGGATGGCTGCACAGCCTTTAGGTGTATCTGCAAATCCTCCCAGTTTTGTGTCATCAGCAGACTTGCTGAGAAGACATTCTGTCCCATGATCCTTGAAGGAGTTCACAATTAGAGAGATCTGAAGTTGAAGGTCTGGATGTATCTCTCAACAAGACTTACAACCATTAAAGTAAATCCCCCCAGCCCTTGTGCAAACTGCTGTCCTAATGTCCCTGGGTTGACTGCTGCAGACAGGTCTAGGTGACTGAGGATAAAAGTCTGCACTTCACACAGAAACAGCAGTTCACTGACCATCAGTCTTACAAATGCCCTTTCTCTCTCCACATGTTGACCTGAAATCCAGATTGTGATGGCCTAATGTATTGATTCTAGTTTTCAGCATGGCTAGGCTTTCATTCCAAAATGAAAGGTTTGAAGCTGAGTAGTAGCTAATGTGTTACAGTTTCTTCCTTGAGAAAAGAAAGGGACCTGCCCTGAAAAGGCAATTGATTAATTTAGCCAAGAGAAAAGTAGTTCCTCAGGATAAGTGATGCCACAGGTCAGAGCCAGAGGTCAGGATGAAACAATTTTTTACGTTTCTGTTCCTTCTGTAGATGTAAATTTGATTTCTGTAATGAAGACTTGTTTGTTGATCAGTGGGCAGGAATTAAATCTTTGTGATGTGTGAATGCAGTCCTTCACAGAGACTGACCTCATATCCTCAAAGGATGCACATTGACCTATGTTTGTATGCAATACATGATTAATGACGCTTAAGCCAGGCCCAGGAAGAAAGCATGTCACCACACATCGTTCTTGATACCAGCAGATAAAGGAGGGACTGAAATCCTGAGCCTACAAATCACACAGAGGTACATGGTTGGACGTCCAACGTTTGAAGCTGAATCAAGCACACCACTGAGCTAAATTTGCTGACCTACACCTGGTGTGTTTCTGCTAAAATCAGTGGCATAAAAGAGGTGCAGGTTGATACAGAACTTAGCTTACTATATTTCACACACAAAGTCACACTGCTTTAAATATGTATGGTACTTTCTAGCTTTATTACATGAATACATATGTTCCTGCTGATGTAATTCTCTTGAAAGGTATAAATAATGGATATTCTTCATAAGCAGTTGACCCCCTGGAAAGACTGAAATCAGAGAAAGGGAGCTGGAGCTACCTTGCACAATCCAGCTCACACCTGTGCTCAAAGTCACTGGATAAAAGTCAGTTAGAGGAATGCCTGTAATGTGTCACTGCCTGCTGCCTCCAGTGTCACTCTGGTCACTAGCACCAAGGAGTCTATTAGGTAGAAAAGACAGGTGGAGAAAAACAGTTGAAGTAATGTAGCCTGTTAAACTACTGCCCTTCTAGTCTTTGGGGGCACTTTTTTAACCAAGAACAAACTTTTTGTAACAGAAGGGGCCTTTAGCATCAAAACAGGTGTGACACCTCCCCATTTCTCACAGCTACAAGAATAAAGGAAATCATTCTCAAATATTGCCACTTTTGAGACACTTTAAACTTTTGTGATTTAAAGACTGCCAAATCAGAAACCAGAGAAGCCTAAGTTCCCTTAAAGTCCTTATTTTACTTAAGCACAATACAGAAAAAATACAGGAAATAGCAGCCAGGACTTAAGTTTGGAAAAGGCCCACAGATTTTTGCAGTAGTAAAAAGCATTACAGAAAGCTAAATCTTGTCCATTACCCTTACTCACGTGTCTGGTCTGCATAATGGTAACTACTACTGATCTGCAAGTAGGGGGATTACCTTGCCAAGATAACTGTTGCTTCACTTTTCTGCAGTTTCTGCTTGTACATCATTTGTGAGGCCTGGTTAGGACTGGACAAATGGAAAAAAGAAAACAGATATAATTTTTTTTTAGCCTTTTTTATCTGAAAAGAGAATTCAGCTCTTATTTCTCAAAGAAAGTCTCAATTGTTCAGCTTTCCCCATACCACAGACACTGCACCTTCTAGTACAGCAAACTAGTATAACAAGATGTAATTGGTGTTAATACTTCCCAGAAATGTTTCATCACTGGTAGAAAAGAAGCACAAATACCAACGTTGTTAGGGTTTTAATTGCTAAATCTGGTCTAGGCTTAGACCAAACAGGGTTAGGAGAAAGCTCTTATTCTTGGAGTTCAGTTGCTCTAACCACTGGAACAGCTGTATAGAGTATCAAGAAAAACTCTGGTGTATCCAAACAATGAAGCATCTAAGCAGTGTAATAGACTTCAGAAGTTTCAGCTTCATAAATCGAGAAATACAGGTGCTCAAATTACTTATGTGCACCTTGATGGTACACTGGCAACCAAACAAATGCACGCTCAAGCCTGGTTCAGCAAGAAAATGGGAGAATCGGCCTTTTGTCCCTTCTCACCCAAACAAATTTAATACAGTTCATTTCAGACCAAATAGAGTCTGATATTATATTCTCACATTGAGATAAAGTCTGACTTTTTTAAAAAAATTGTTGGTTAACAGAGTATTACTCTGGATTTGTACCTTTGAAAATGAGATGAGACTCCAGCCCACTGTATATGGTAGAATTCCCACCTCCCTGTTAGTTATAGTATAAACACATCCTGCTTCTTTCATACAGCCACCTGCCATTTTTGCTTTATTGCTGCCAGAAGGTTTAAAGGCATGCTTTTAAATATCTTGAAAGTTTCCTGTTGATAAGAAAGGGTGGATTTAGCACTTTTAAGTAAACAGTACCACACAAACACCACAAATCATGCTTTTTGATAGAATCTACATTAGCTACGTGAAGCATGAGGGACAATACTGTGGGGGGAAGAGGGGAAAAAAATGCTCCATTTCTTGTGGGGAGATCTAGCAAAAATTAGTTGCAAAATGTCGGCTGGATATCTACCACTATATATCAAAACAATTGAGTGAGAATTTGAAACAGACTTGTATGTCTTTTGTCTGGGCTGCAATCATTGGGTAGTTCTGCAGGTGGGACAGATGGTTCTGCAGCAGATAGCTAACACTCATGAGCATTTTAATCTATTGAAATCCCCAACCTGAAGGGGAAAAATACCTGCTGATATGTTGCAGTTGTTCTCCTGGATAAGAACACAAATAATCATTTCTTAAAAAACACTGTAACATGGGTGCATGGAATATAATTTCTGGACAGCTGACATACTGAGACTTACAAATCATTAGTGTATATTTAACCCCTGTCATACAAAACAAGTCCATTTAAGAGGCAACAAATTAAACCACAGGTGCCCCAAAGAGGGAATGTTTATTATAAATCATGAGTACAGTGCATGGATCATTTTAAATGTGACCTCCTGGTTGGGTACCTACAAATACACATCCTCTGTCAAGAATCACAAGCTTTGAGACAACAGTAGAGCACCAGATGCATGTTTTGCATGAAGTCCAAACTGACAAGTGATAGATTTGTAGCCTCTGTGTTTGGAACAGTTCCTAGAAGTGTACAAAGAACACTGAAGATAGCTTTTTCAGGGGAAAAGTGAGTAGTGGGGTTACACCACTGAGAATATTCACAGCAAATGACTCAAGACACATTTAGTTTTCTCCCTCTCTCTCCATTTCAGAGTTTTCCATGAGGAGCTTTCCATTTCTAATGGTGTCTTTCAGTATTTGTGATTCAGCATACTTTAGTCTCTGACACATTAGTCTGATCTCGAGTATTTGGGTTGAGGTTTTTTCAGCTATTTTTTGTTGTTTCATTTTTTTCAGCATTAATTTCAGTGACTGAATAAAGCAGGATAGTTACTGTTTCTGAATTACATAACTAAAATTTATAACCCGAGAACGAGTGCCAAGTTTCTGTATAGTGTCAAGGCTCTTGTGCCTTTAACAAAGGCAAATTACAGTCCTAGAAGTCTTACTGGGAGAGTGTCTTTGTGTTGAAAAGATGACTTCTAGAGTAATATATCCCATACAGGGTATCACACTCACAGAAAGTTATAGGCAGATTGGAGTAAATCAGCACAAATAACAGGAAGAACTTGGTCCTATTTTCTTTGAAGTTTAAATGTGTGACTGCTGCCAAAAGAGAGTTCCATGTCCGTCCACTTAATGAACCTGTTTCATTCACATCTGATCCAGTACTTAGGAGGCTGTGAGTTGAGCTAGTCATGGGCTCAATGGAAAACTAGCCCACCAAGTTACTGTTCCTGAAGGTACATGATTCACAGATCTGGCCCCAAAGGAAACTATGGAAACATCCCAGTGCAGAAAGGGGAGAGGAAGGGCTGTCTCTCTCAGAAACGGCTTCAGCTACACCAAATAACATTCACTGTGAATCTGTGCTCTGAGGCTGCAGGTCCGTGGGCACCAGAGCCATTCAAAAATCCTCTGTCCCACTCCACCCTCTCTGATTCACAGCCCTTTCCCACTCAGGGCTGTGTGATCCCATACACTCTTTCGTGCTGATTTTGATCCTTGCTAGAGTCTATCATTAGCCACTTGAACTTAATAGCCCAGAAGAAAGCCATCAGGCTGGTTTTGCCAAGGTTGTTTTCTGGCATGTGCTTTTTAAGCATCATATGGACAGATGTGCTGGCACACGATGAGGGAAGAGCTGGAGATGGGGTAGTGAGGAGAAAGGGAAAGGGGGACCTTATAGCAACACTGAACTGTTAGAAACTCTGACTTGTAAGAGAAGCCTGGGTTTGGGCAGCTTGGAAATCAGAAAGTAAAAAGCTCATCTTCAATGCATAAAAAGTCACTACAAAGAGGTAACAATCCTTCCCCAAAGCTCAAAAAGAAGGAGTGAGAAGCGGGACAAGAAAAAAAAATTGTTTCATTTGCTTCAAAGATGATTTTGAAGAGGTGGTGGAGGGAAAAGGTTTTTAGTTATGCAGCTAGACCCAGCCTAAATAAATGCTTGGAGAAGGTTCTCTTGGGGGAGAGAGGTTAGTTAGACCTTTTTCTGTGGTCTCTTCCAACTCTACATTCAGATGACTCTAATGGTTCAGTTCTAACAAGGTTCAAAGAGATAACCTTCATTTTTCAGATATAAAGATAGACAGCATAAATCATAAAAATGTATTCAGAACAGCAAAATACAAAGATCAAGCTAGCCATCTGTAATTCAAACAACATTTGTTCATATAACTCATTCATCTGGACAATTTACAAAATTGGCCTGGCTGTAGTCCTATTTGCATGATAACAACAGCTGACAAAAGTTCTGGGAGCAGGAAGGATAGCTCTGTGATGAAGGCCTAGAGCTAAGCTAAGCAGTCAAGAACATCCCCACTCATGTAGTGAAAACAGACTTTTTTCCATGAAGGGCAAGCAGATATATCTGACGCAAAGAATCAAAACCTACTCACAGGTTGGTATCCTTAAAAAATGATTTGACATAGGGAGGTAACATGAAACTGAGTCAGAAGATATTTAAATGCATTCCCATCTCTCTCTCTCATTTATTAAGGATCAGAGACAGTACACTAACACTCAACTTCGTGCTTATCAACTGGCTTCCCTGCAGTAAGCAGGGATGGATGGCTCACTGGACCACAGAATGATCCCCAGTGGGAGAGGCCCTGTGCCTCCAGCGTCAGAAAACTGTCTATGGTGACAGCAAAACAATCACAAAAAAACTCTTGTCTTGCTCTAGATGCATATTCCCACCTCATCCATGTTCAGTCCCATCTTGAGCCCTAGGTCTACCACTTCTTGTGGCACTGTGTGGTAAAACATCAGACTGAACTGATCTGAGGTTCCAGTAGATTTTTTTTTAAAAGCCAAGGTCCTGTCCATAGTTGTGCCAGTCTCATTTAAGAAAGGGGCCTGCATGTAAGAACCACTGAGTACAGAGAGATGTATAGGGCAAAAATTTATTGTGCTGGTTTTCCTATCAAAACAGCAGTCTTGGGAAACCATAGCCTCAGCCAGGGTCCCAAGCTTGTAAATTAAGTAACAGCATTAGAATAACAGGAATGGCTCCTTTCTATTTACTTGGAGCTGCCTTCAATTTGCACCAGAATAATTGAGAAAAAATTGGGTTAGGGTAAGACTTTTCAAGCTCTCATAGAAAAATTAATATGCAAAGATTGAGATTGGTCTCTGATGATGGGGGTAGAATATTTAACAGGAAAATGTGAGGATTGCAAGGTTTTGTTTGGGTTTTGTGGTTTGGTTTTGTTTTTTTTCCCCTTCCCTGTATCTTCAAAAGAAAAAAGGAGAAAGTTCCAGCTGTAAAAGGTATTAGTCAAGAACAGCCATCGGCCAGCACCACAAATGAGCAACTCCAGTGTGAAAACACTTTCAAAGTTCTAAATGAGTTGTCCCTGTGGTAATAAAGAAAGGCTGTTTTACAGCATGACAGTATGTAAGACAGCATTGTCAGCTATAGTTTATTTAAAGCACAAGGCCTGTAACAGGAAAATAATGACTTTAATAAAATTTACTATTGACTTTGTAGGCTAAAATCTTTCTGTCATCAGGAATACAGAAAAACAACCTGCCTGAAAGCCCTTCACTTAAATATATTCCTTTAATATTTCAAAGCAACTTGTGACTTTTTTTTTAATATACATGCTACTTCAAAAGATACTGTAGTGGGGTGGAAATTAGTATTTTTAATAGAAAGTTGGAATTGCTTACATAAGGGAAAAACTGGTAATGACCTATGACACTGTCTACTGAAAGCAACATTTGAGGAAACTGCAAAAGCAGTTAATGCAATTCCTTGAAAAGCTGTATAAAGCTATGTCACAAATGAATGATTTATAAATTACTGAACGTCCTTCTCATCTAGAGGATATCTTTTAATCATGCGCTGTAGTTTTCTCTGACTGAACTCCAAAGAGCCTGCTGCAGAGATACACAGAATCTGCAGCATGTTAACAAGGTTGGGGTCATTTCTAAGAATTGAGGGGGGAGCAAAAAATAAAAACCTCACATTCGGCATGATTTTACTTTCGAACCAATTTGATTAAATGTACTATAGCTTGCTGGTAGTGTGTAAGAGGTCACGCCTTTTATATGAAAAACTGCAGAATTTTCATTCCTTTAATGTTTTTTTACATAGTTAAAATAAACTGTGGTAAAAAGTTTCCCAACAGCATATGACAGCTCAATTTAGAGGTGAAACCTTTTAATAAAATCTCATGAAATGAATGCTTTGGTTTATGCACTCTGTTCGTGTTTCCCAGTGGAGTGCTTAGCATTGTGAAGCAGCAGTTTCTTTCTTTACTGCTGCAGAGCAACATCATGAAGGAGAGTCTGGAGCCTTAGAACAGAAGATGCAGCTTAGACAAAGTAAAATTGTTGATGGAAGAATCTTAATTTACAGGGAAAATGCTTTCCTCTTGACTTTATTAAAAAATGCTATTGTGCATTAATTTACATTTCAGATAATTAATTAAAAATGAAGAAAAATATTCCAGAGAGACTTTTTAGAAAGGACTCTGGGGTCCAGAAACAGTATTAAGAGGGGAACCAATTAAAGATTTATCTGAGAAGGAATAATTTTGCTAGGACTTTGGCAGGGGAACTGGCTGAAGTCACATTTATTGCAGCTTTGCCTTGTTTTGTGCGCATCCACAAAATCCTTCTTATGTTTAGCAAGTGTCATATCAAGAAATAAGTCATCTTTCCACAGGAAAGCACAGTGCATGTCTTCCCCAATATGCTGCACAAGTACCACAAACTGGCAGTACATTTCATTAAAAAAATTTAAACATCCAGTTCATACAAAACATAGTGCACTTCCATGTTAAGAAATGCAGAGCTCATTCACTGCTTGAAAACCAGGAAGGCAAAAAGGGTGAGGATCAGAGCAGGAACAAGTCTGACAGAAACAGCCTCTTCTACCCTATGAAATATACTGGCTCAGCCAGTATCTCTACAGCCAGCACATTGAGTGTTGCCAAGAATCAAGCAGCCAGTGTAATATAAATCACTGGAAGGAAGTATCCCATTGAATGAATGCTGTGCAGGCCCCAAAAACATAGTCCTGCCAGCATCTGTTTGTAAACCACCTGCTATTTTAGCCTTCCATAGTGGCTTAAAAAGCTTTGCTGTAGTATTTGCTCTCTGTTTAGATGTATGTAGTCTATCATCCCCTGTGAGTTTCTGTAGCTAGGAATACAGTTCTTCTGGGCATGTTGTTCTAGCCTTTCATAGTTTCACAGCAAATTTTATTAGGTTTGTCACATCATAGTATATCCGGGTGACAAAGACACCTAGAGTGCCTAGTGTTAAGTTCATCTCTATGGCCATTGCCCTCACTGGGCAGACTTTTGGGATCTGCTCCCATATAATCTTCGAAGAGATACTCTAAAAGTATTTTGAGTTTTCCAAGTCTGCCAGATTTTTGTAAATATCAAAGTCACTAAGAATGAATTACTACTCCCAAGTGCTACAGGTGGCGTCAGCCCTGTATAGAATAAAGGAACTAGAAAAGTTGCAAAATCTTGGTTTTGTATAATCACTTAAAGACTCAAGTGTAAGAAGTATGCACTGCTGCTAACAAATATTTAAACAGATCTTTATTTTAAAGCGGCGAGAGACACTTCAGTTTCCCAGAAACTTTAGCCTTCCTACTATACACTGGGCAGGAGGAGGAAGATNTTTCCTTCTGTAGTTTTTCTTCTTTGAACTTTTCTGACATTGCTTTGCTGCTCAGTAAAGATATTGACAATTATGAGCTCAACCGAAGGAGCCACATTACCCCCAAAATACAAATCCTTTGACAAAAGTGTGACATGTAAATAGCGGTTTCTAGTGTTATCAAAAATAAAACAGTCCTGAGAGGGGATAGAGGATGCCTAGGCACCTTCTAGCCACACCTTGTAAACCTACAAAAAGAATTAATGCCCTTATATCATAGTATCTAGATGTGAAACATTTGCATTAAGATGCTAGATGGCTTAATTCAATTTCACCTATGATCCTTCAATATCTTCTGCTTTGAATGATTACCTGACACAGGTAAGTAAGGAGGCACTGAGGCAGGTGCTCTGCTGTTATCACATGCTTGCAAACAATGAAGAACTGGGTAGGAATAAAAAGGTGAGAGGCAGCCTTCACTGCAGTGCCTGTGTGATAGTAGAACTGATGATCCTGAGAGGGAATGAGGTAAAGAGAAGGATCACAGCCCTGAACTACAAAAGAGTAGAATTTACCCTTTGTGGGTATGTGTGGAAGAATCCCATGGGATGTGGCCCACTACAGAGAAGAGGTCCAGAGATGCTGGTTGATTCTGAAGAATCACTTCTACAAAGCTCAGGCACAGTCCATTCCAAAGTTCAGAAAATCAAGCCAAGATGGGAGGAGGCTTGCATAGATTAGCAAGGAGCTCCTCATAATACTGACACGTGAGATGCAAGCATACAGAAGGAAGAAGTAAGTCTCTATATTCCTTCTGATCTATGTTCAAGCATGCTGAAATGGAATTAGGAATGCCAAAGTGTACCTGGAGCCTCAGTCTTTACTGATAAGACCTGGCTTCAGGAATCCCAAGCCTCTGACATGTGTGGGAATTTCAGAAGCAATTGTGATTTACCCCCACGTAAGGTGAACAAAATTAAGGTATATTTGAAAAGGAAAAAAAAAAAAATGAGGCATACACAACTCCATGGTGTCTGATCCTGCTCCTCTAGAGTTTAGTAAGAACTGAGACAAGGGCTTCAGCCAAAACCAGTTTGAGTTATAGGCCGTTAACCATAATGGGGCCTGAGAGGTGTTTAAAACCCTAACCCTAAAAATTCTTTACAGATATTGAATTGTTGCAATGATACCATGTACAGATGCTCTTGTTGAGGACAACATCAATTTCAATATAGCTCAAGCTGCAGCTGTACCTTCCTTTACCCTGTGCTGTATATGTAGAGAACACTCCAATAAGCATGTACAGATGCCTCGTGAGCAAATAACATCACAGCTTCAAGTAACTGGTTACAGTTGAAGTTGTCTATAACAAACCCACAGACTCTAGAAGAAATTTGTTTTCAGGAAAATCCTTGTCTAGGTCAGACCATTCACTTTTGAGAAAAATACCTTTTACTCTTCAGTAGGTGTTCTGCCCTTTCATTTCTCTGAATCTCTTTTGCAACAGAATAATAAAACAAAAAAAAAAGTTCATTCCCTCATGTTTTACAATCTCATTGACCAAAGTGTAATGTATTCCTTTTCCCCCAAACCATTTAAGAGGCAGGTAATTTGAACAATTCTAGCATCTTCCTTGCTTTTGTATTCACACGGTATAATCTAAAATTATGCACAAGATTCATCAAAGCTGAGCTGTGCTGCTAAGAAGTGTGTAACTCAGATATAGAATGAGCCATTTAAAGAAGTTATTGATGCCAACATTAAATTTACAATTATTCATAAAAGAAAACCATTTGAAGAATTCCCCACGCTGCAAGTACACAAAATACTTTGCTACGCCTAAGAAGTTACATTTATTAATAGCTCTTTTTGCCAGAATCTCATTTCACCAAAGGAAACTTCATCCTCCAATGGGAATAAGAATCACATGGACATCACAGATGCTACAAGTTTATTCACCATAAAAAAGGACATCCAGCGATCTCATAACAATGATGTTTCAAAGTAGGTAGCTGTCCAAAATGTAGGACACAGGAAAAATGTAGATAAGAAACTTTTGTAATTAATGAACATTAACTACAGCTTCTTTTCCCCCCCTTGAGTTCATGCATAGTGATAAAAATGCTTCATGCAAATCTTGTTCTTGTAACATTTAATTTACGATGTGATATGAAAATTTCTTGACTGATGATGTTTCACCTATTCCTTGCAGTGACTGTATGTACAGATCTCACATCTAGGGCCTCAGCTTTCCAGCCAGCTGGGCTAAAACCTTACTTGGAAACTTTTTTTAGGAATATCATTATTATCATAGGAACCAAGTCACTCACATTGGCTTTGATAGGATACATAGTTGATCAGTAGCTCAAAAGTCAGAATGATCTGAAGCAAGGAAAGCAAAGATTAAGGCTGTAAAAGGTGTATTTGCATAACCCATTATTAAGGAAAATAATGTTTTAAAAGTACAAATAGCTAGGTTATTGAAACAGGTTCTTTTTTTAAGGCAGGATGGTTTTTGCAGAGAAGTTTTGGTACGGGCATGAAAATTCAGCTATTTAAGGCTAGAGATACTCAGACTTCTAAATTTAAAGCTTAATTTTAGTTCTTAAAGTGCTTGTGACCTAAAAAGTTGACTTTACATGCTCTGTGCTCAGGAGGGCTTCCCCTGATTTGTGTTTATTGTGGTGTTCACAGTTCAACACAAGTACTGTCAGGCTATGGGTCCATTCTCTGCTTTTGCTTTAAACACATATTTTTTTCTTCTTGCACTCTTATCCCCCGAAGAACTCATTCTCAGCCTATTTCAGGACTTAGCCAGACTGCTTAGAGGGAGGTCAAACAGACTTTTGTTTTTCCAGGGGTGTTCCTTACATTTATTCTCTAATGCAAAATAAACACTTTTTTTACTCCAACATCAGTTGGAGTCACGAGGCCAGGCTGTTCCAAGACCTGCATTCAAAGGACTCACATGAGATAGTGAAGATGAGTATGGCAGAGCCGGCATATGAATCTGGCTTCTCACAGCAGATGGATGTCTTAACTACTGACTTCTGAAATGAATGAACTCTGTTCTCTTCTTCCCTCTCTCTCTGGAAATTAAAATCTGGACTTGTGAAATTTTTTCCAATTAAAGTTTCAATGATTTTGGCATGTTCTAACAAAACCATTGCATCAAAAATGCCTTATACCTAATTGGTTGAGCCAACAGATGTCACATTATGGCTTAAGCCCTCCTGAGCACTAAGGATCAGAAAGTGGCATTTTTAATAAAAGAGCTTTTTCATCAGTAAACTCCAGACATGACCACTAGATAGATTAATGTCTGTGTGCATCCAAGTTGCCCACAGATGGTAGAATAATCTTGGACTGGTTTTCTTGGACAATAACTTGAGATTTTCTTCATAAAACATATTTCTAAAAGCCATTAAGATCTGTCAGATTAAAACAAAATCTCCAATGCCTTGAGGAGTCAGAAAAAAATTATATAATTCATTCCTGTTTACGTAAGGCAAGCTCAACTTTAACTTTGTTTTCAAAATATAACTAGTAGCTAATTTTTCAGTAACTACTCTCACAGGCACTTACTGAAATTTTATTGTTTAATAGCCATGCTATTTCTGAGATAGAGTTTGGTAACGTTTTTAGTTATCTTAACCACACTTCCAAATTAATCTTGAACCAAACCTAAAACTCAATAAATAATGCATTATCTCCAAAAACAATTTTGTCATTTACTGTCATAATTTTTAGAAGTTTCACTTAAACTGCAGAAGCAAAAGAGAGTACCCTGCTTTTCATTGTCTTTGAGTAGATCTTTTGACTGTATGCATGGCTATGAAATAGGCTTTCTCCTGGGGATTTCAAACCATTTAAGATTTTGGCTATTTCTACAAAGACACACTACATGCCAATTTGACCTTGTTCTCTTTTAACCCATATATGATTTTATCATGTAGAAAGCGTGTTCCCATAAGGGAGTAATTTTTACTGGGTTAACAGTGCTATGTTAAACTCAGCTGAGAGCAAGAGCAGGAAAAAAAAAATCTCTATGGTTGGTATGCTTGCCAGCCATGCCAAAGACTTAATTCTAAAAACTAGATTAATTTACATAAAACACATCTCCCCCTCCTTTTTGGGATCAGATTAGATTATTTGTTGTCAGATGTCACTGGCAATGTACCAATGTAAAAGAGTGGCTATGCTTCCAATAGAAGGAAGGTTGGTAACTTTGATCTCTATCCACAGACAGGTCTATAGGTAGATTACTTTTGCATGTCATGGATATGTATAAAATGGATGTTGACTTATTTGCATGTATATATATTAGTCTGTGTACACAGATCAAAATTGGACAGAGCTTTGTGAAAGCCTCTAAAACAAAGCCAAGGGAGTTGAAGATGATGAGCAGTTTTCTATCATAATTTGAAAAAGCATCATATAACCTGAGGAATAATGGTAGGTCTCAGGTATAGCCCAAAATACTCAGTGTCAGAACTCAAGCAGAAGAATTTTAGTGATCTAGATGCTTTTATCACAGAGACAGATCATTAAGAGAAGAGTCTTGAGAGGGTGTTAACATGTCTAGGACTCCCAGGAAATAAACACTCCTCACCACTTCCCCTTCAGGATGACAGGGAAGGACAGGAGAATGAAGATCAGAGTGACCAGTTGTGCAGTGTTTGCTATTTCACTTGGCATGTGAGAATGTCCAAGACCCTCCTCTCAAATGGGTTCCTTCCACTTATGGTCTGTCCTACCAGAAGGATATTTTCCCTTTCAAAATTCTAACATATAAAAAAAAAATAATCCTTCATTCAAGAGTTCAGTCAAAAACAATGCCTTTCAGTAAAAAATTCCTCTTCAGCAATCTCTGGTCTTTCTTTCTAAGGAAGAAATACTGGACTGAAAAAATAAGTCAGGTCTAGATCGTATCACTTGGAAGTCCCAACAGTCACGTGGGGCTTGAAAGCCAATTGCTCAAAGCTGAACACTTCTTTACATGTGCAACTGCCATATAGAATCATCGAATGTCGAGGGCTGGAAGGGATCTCGAAAGATCATCTAGTCTAACCCCCCTGTCAGAGCAGGATCTCCTACACTAGGTCACACAGGAACACATCCAGGGGGGTCCTGAATATCTCCAGAGAGGGTGACTCCACAATCCCTGTGAAAAAATTCCTCCTTATGTTTCTGTGAAACTTCCTACGCCTCAGCTTCCACGCATTACCCCTTGTCCTATCAACAGATATCACTGAGAAGAGCCTGGCTCCATCCTCCTGGCACTTACCCTTTATATATTTATAAACATTGACCAAATCACCCCTCAGTTGTCTTTTATCCAGTCTAAAAAGCCCCTTCACCAAACTTCAGAAGAAGTAGCTTGGACCAGAAGATGGCCTTAGACCCATCATTCTATATTTAGATTTCTTTTACAGTCTGCATTGGAGGATTATTACTTTTTTCCAGTTGACAGGGAAGATTGAGCCAAAGTCTCCTCCTTCTCTAGATTTACAGAAATATAATTAATTCTCAAGTCAGCTGAGCTAAAAACAGTGTGAACAAAAAGAAGGACCAGGCCCCAAGGAAGAGAAGTACTGCAGGAGCAATCATTACTTTTAAAACATGGCAGCATTTCAGAAAGGCTCTGCAGATGCTTTGGGTCTATCCCTCATCCAAGCGGAGTACTGATTTTTGCTACTATATTTTGCTACTAAGTCTCCTTAGACATTCATGCTAATACCTTGTACTTGATACAAGATGAGTGTTTTATAATTAAGCACACATACATGAGATACCCCAAACTATATTAAGCTTAAACACATTTTCAAAAACTTGTAAAATACTCTTGCCAGATTCTATACTCTCAAATGGATTAATCTGAAAAACAACTGGGACTCAATTTAGACCTTCCTGGCAGCAAGCAAGGGAAACGTCAAGCTCAATATTTTACTTTATTGAAGACCCTCTTAGGAGTCCATCAGAAAGAACTCTGCCTGGTAGCCAGTGATCAGTGGGAGGTAATATTTAGTTTATTAATGTGGCTTTGATTTTTTTTTCCACACTGTTGATGAATAGTAGTAAACTAAGACCTTGATCCAATTTCCCCTTCTTCCTTTCTGAAAAAAGGCAATGAAACATAGATAAAGTTAACAAGATCTTGCATAATATTAAAGTGCATTCAGTAGGTCCCCAGCTATCTAGACTTATAGTTTATTTGTACACTGGAATGTCTGAATTAGAACTCATGCACAGAAACTGAACACAATTTAAGAGCCCCTGTGCCGAAGCCAAGGTTAATTTTGAAACAACTCTTCAGTTTCAAGGCAACTTTATGGATTAGTAAGTGTCTGGGTTGCACAGAAGAGTGGCTTTCACTGGTACTTGACAGTGCAGGTAAGCCATCATAGAGTTCTGATCATAAAATAGGCTGCAGCTTAGTTACTAACAATGAATTTCAAAAAAGAAAGGAGCCAAAGCAAAATGCAGAAAATTTTGCCCTGTTTTCCTCTCAATAAATTGGAATGAATTACAGCTGCAGGCAGGGATGCTGTCTCAAATGTTATGATTCATGTCTTCCAGCATATTACATTTGATTTATACTATTATTTGTGGGGTTTAAGATTGCATTGCTGAGGAGTGAGAATATGTTGGGGCTAAAACAGCTGACTGGGGTAAAACAACTCACATGGAATAAATACTCAGAGCTTGAAAACACAGCATAAAGTAAAAGCCAGTGGCAGTAAGATAGGAACTCTTGACTAATACTCTATAGAAGTGAAACATTTGGAGCTCCTTGCTTCCATCAGTGACTTCAGTGGGGTTCTCATGTAACTGCTATCAGTAGAGGTGTAAACAGTTCACAGTTCATGTCAGATAATTAAACAGTTAACAGGCAGGCAGCTAATGTTGGAGAAAAAGCTTTAGACTGATGCTCTGGCCTTCAGCAGTGAGGTCCTTGCTTCACTAATAATATCTGAATTGCACAAATATCCCAATCATGTAGATTAAATTTCCTGCATCTTGTTGCACCATGCACTCCACTACGGGGTGCAACTACAGGACTTGTTTTCCATTTCACTAAGGACAACATGAGGAAGAGTACTAGTCCTGAGAGAAAAATCCTAAAACACTACAGCTTGCAAATACTCCACTACAGCAAATAGGAACTTGGAACACATTCTCTAGTAGTGCAAGTGAGAAGAAACCAAGAGGACACTGAACAGATACAGAGGCAATGGTGTATGTCACCATGGGTGGAAGAGTAAACCATCTTTGCAATAGATTTGGATTTTGCAATGAACTCCATAAATGGGCAACTGATCTCAACAAGATTAGAGGAGGCAATACACACACCATCAGGTAAAGCAGGAATAATCACTAACCAAGGATTTCAGAAAAGAGCCATTACTATACAAAAAAGCTTACAAGAGCAGAGAAGTTTGTCAGTGATAATATTAAATATTATCTTACCATACAAAAGCACTTGGAAAACCTTCATGAACACAGAATCTGTAATGATGAGGAAGAGAAAATACTTAGTATGAGTAGTTGCAATGATTTACTAACTCACTGTTGGCTTAAGAGGTGTTAGAAAAAAACTTATGGGGGTTGTCTCAAAAACTGGGGAGCAACAATTAGACTTCAATATAAGCATCTACATACAAGTGGAATCCCTTTATGACATATGATAAGCATTGAGAAAAACAAACTTAGGAAATGTGATCCAAAAATCTACCCTTTGATTCAAGAAGTGGTGTGCCCATATAAAGGTGGGTTATAGAGAGGGACAAATATGATCCTTAGTGAATTTTTCTTAGAGGGGATACAATTTGAACAACCAAGGTTTAGACATTGGAAATGCTCTGCAAAAGAAGACAACTTTTACTGGTATGAGGAACTCCTTTTTCAACAATATTTTTAAGATTGTTTTATTCCTTCCTCTATTTTGTGGGGGCTGCTATAGGACATCTGTTACTTAAAATGGCTACTTCCCTTATTACATATTGGTAGCTCTAATAAAATTGTGTTTATCCACAGATATATAAAACAAACAGCATTTTTCTGGTATTTATATATAGTATTTACAAAAAAAGGTTTCTAGTGTGGAAGTCAATCCAACCTAATCACAGATTTTCTGTCACATTTACCTTAGTACCAGGACTCGTATCCATCTAGGAAATTATTTCTTGTAGAGATACAGGGCCAAATTCTCCTGTCAGTTACACCAGTATGCACTTGGAATGACTCCAAATTAGCTAAAAAAATAAAAAAATCAACAGAGGTAGTTTAATATGTTCTGGTGTAAATCAGAAGAGGATTTGGCTTCTGATCTTCTGATAATTATTCAAGAGTAAACAGCACTCAGTGGCATCACAGGAGAGCACTGGAATGCGAAATATCACAAAATAGCAAATACACTGAAACAATAAAATTAGGGAATTCAGTATAAAATGCTCCTTCTTTACTGTTCCATCCATTGTAATTTCTTATAGAATACTCTTTAGACCATTGATCTGCACCTAGAACGCCCACAAGATGTTAGTTTATTATATTTGGTATCTTGTAACTGCCAGAGCATTTTGAGATGAGAGTTTGTAGCAACACATGGCAATAGGGGATCTGTACACCCATGCTTCATTACGTCTTGACCTTTCAGATGATACCCAATTGAAAAAGGATCAGTTCTTACATCTGGCAAAAGCCTAATTTACTAATATGCTGTCCTCCTGAGTCACTGCTGTAATACAGCTGCTGAACTTCTTAGAAATCTTGACCCCTGTTAGTTTGTTGTTGCTCAGTTATTTAGTTTGACATGCACAACGTGGGGGTTACTTTGGAGCTACAAAATTTGGGGTTGAGGGCTGAAAGAAGTTAACATTTGAAGAGTTCCACACAGGACCAAAGCAGTAATGGATCTTAAACCCAAAACTCCCATGGCAGTCATCCACCAAAAAAAAAATAATAAAAAACCCAAACAAACTCTACAACAGAAGAGCCAAACAAAAACCCTCATACACAGCCAAAACAACTTAACTTGGCTCAGAGCTCTTAGCATGTTAATTAGGTCATTGCTTCAGAGTCTTCTTCCCACAGTACCTTCAGAAGAAGCTGTTTTGCATCCCACCTGCCCCATGGACTCTTGACACTACACTGTGCTTGTTACTGTCATTCAAGGGGGTTATCTGAACTGGCTGAGGGAGGGAAGGATGAACCCTGGATTGAATCTTCATGAGAAATGCCTTTTCAGTTAATATTTTTCTCTGTTATTTTAACTCATTTCAGTTTCTGAGTTCATCACTTAAGCCACAGAAACATAGATGTAGAAGCATCTGGATGGGGTGAGGATATGGGAGGTAAAACACTGCGTTGTGGCAGTGTCAGCCCATGTTGGTGCAAAGTGAGTCACCACAGGACAGCGTTTCATAGAAAATATATGGAATGACAACCAAAAAATTTTCTTTTAAAAAAAGTTAATATCATGTGACCACTTTTTTTTTTTCCATTTTTTATCTTCTAAAAGTTACTAATTTCAAAGCTTGAAGCTATTAGCACCAAGTTTCACTTCTGGAATGGATTCATTCTCCCAGATTTTTGTTATACATGCAAGCAAAACAGAGTAAGAGTCTATCTTTGAGTATCTGGAATACTGAAACAGTGTAACACGTAAGAAATTACTGCACAGAAATTTTGCATGCATAGAAAGGATTCCAATGGATAGCATAGCCATATGTTTTCCTTTGCTCATTTTATTCCTTGCTCATTTTTAAGGGTGTGGATTTTCACAACTGGCTAGCATGGTATGAACTTAATTTCTTTTTTGAACACTTGGGCATGAACAATTGTCCTGTGGTCCCCAGTGCAGCTGTTTTCTGGGCATTTGCACATGAAGTCTGGTCAGGTCCTCAGCAAGCAACATACTCAGACCTGATCTCTACCATCAGATTTGAAATGTTTAGTTTAACGGGATTTAGTCCTGAGCAAAGTGGGAGAACAACAACAGATAGTTAGGAAATAGGACTCTCAGAATCAAAACTCACTTTACCAGTGCTAGTTACCAATATATAAGTTACCATTCAGATTTTAACCGAGGACAGGTCCTTCCAAATTTAAGAGAGGGCAAGTCCCAAGTGAGCCTCCATTACAATTCAGAATATTCTTTTATTTGTGGGGTCAAACCAAAAGGACAGACAGAAGCAGTAGCCCCATGATAGTGCCAGCTATTTCGCCATGCATTCCCACATACAGTTGTACAATCCTTTTAAAATGTATGTATTTTGTGTAATCTGTTCTTTCAATCATCAGTCAACGTGGGTTCTTTGAGAGAAAACATTCTTTGCTAGAAGCCATCCTTACCTTGCACACAATGGCTTTTTCCTGAAATGTTCTCTATACATTTTAGGATTTTTGCAGTGCAAAGTTACAATATTATGTCAGTCCCTGTCCAAAATGGGATATGTCTGCCCTTTCCTCACAGCCCAGGGACCTTACTATTGGCCACCTGATCATGCTTAGATCAGTCACACCAATTCCTTCAGTACATACTTTAAAAACACCTAGACTTCTTGATTTGGAAAATAATTCAGACAAGAAACACCAAAATCATATCCATCTGCACTTTGGAAACAGTTCATCTGTAATTAACAAGTTTCAATGGCAACGACATATCTAAAGCCCAAGAGAAGTCTGTGTTTCCCATAAGAAGTAGTATTTCCCAAAAGTCTGCTCAGATATGGAGGACACCCTGCCTCCAATAGTCACAGATTCCCAAGGCTTAAAAAAAAAGGCAAGAAAGAGAAATGGAGCTTGTAACATACTAGCCAGTTGTGAAAAATGATGCTCTTAAAAATGAGCAAAGAAAGCAGCTTCCTCAAGACAGGTTGAAAATATTATGGGAATGACTTTGTCATCTGCAGAAGCAGGTTGCTCTTTCTGTCTTCATGTCTCATTCACACACATGTTCTCCACTGATTTCAGCACCACCTACATTCCAGGCAAAGCTGCCATCCTATGGATATAGCTAAAAATTGACTAAATTAAAAGAAAATGTAACTGTGAACGCAAGCTGCGGAATAAAAATGGGAAGAAATCTAGATATCCAAGGTATCTAAAATTTTCTGAACAAATTGTACTGGGATTCTTGCATGCCAAAGCTTGGAAGTTGGCAGCACAAAAACTATAGTCCAGGAACAAATGCTGATCATAGTTATTAACTATTTCTTTGTTTGGGATCCATGAAAGCAAAGTTAGTAGAAAAGAATGAAAGTGAAGCCCACACAGGAAAGAATATGCTGCACTGGTTCTGTAGAAAAAAAAGACTGCCTGGTATTCTTAGACAAGTGTGGTAGTCTATTATCGTAAGCATTGCCATTTCACAGAGATGGAGACCACACATTCCATTCTTTTCTATAGTTTTTTTTTTTTTAAATGGTGGCTTCAAGCTACTCTCTGAGGACTGGGGCTGGTTAATTGTAGCCCTGCTGGATTCCACATATCACAAAGGGTTCAACAGGAGCTAAATAAAGAGAGTTTAATCAGATCTGGAAAAGATGTTTTTTAATGGAAGTGAATTCTGCAGAGGATGATAATCATTAAAACTGAGAAGTTAATCAAAAATCCTAAAACAAGCAGGGAAATTTGAAGCATCCAGGAAACATTATCCCTCCTCCAACTCAGACCCTCTTAAAAACTAGGTGAAAGAAAAAGAGAATAAAATATTTTAAATACAAACCACAAAATGGTCATTTCTCAGTCACATCCTCAGACACAGAAAAGGGGAAGTTTCTGACTCCCGAGTCAGAATTGCAGGACAGGTTATTGCATGGTGATTACTTTGAGATGGTGATTAAAGGAGTAATTTAAAACACTAGGATTACTAAAGGAAAGGGGAAGTTAAAACTGCCTTGGGAAAATTATTCCACATCCTCTACAAAGAAGGAAAATAACCTATCCTTGAATGCCACTCTGGAGGACATAATTAAAGAGGAATGAGAACTCCCTAACAAAGGAAAGTGTTTTAATGGGGTAATACATGAAACACTGTGCTGTAGAAAGAGAAAAGCCAATGCATGTGGGTGTTGGGGAGGGGGTGGCTTCAGTACAAGCTCCAAAGGCAAACTGTGGCCCTAGCAAATGAAGCAGCAAGTCCTTCTAGGGTAATATTGCTGCCCTACATGCCCCTTTAATAAGGAAGTGGAAGGCACTTCTGAGACTAAATGATGAGCCTGCAGCTGCTTCTTTGCTGACACCCTTCTTAGCCACCTGCTTTGCCAAAATGATTTTAGCACAGCATCATGAAATAAAAGAATGAGCCTGTGCTAAGCTTAAACATGCCAAGTCACTAAAATGTAAAATATTTTTGTCCTTAATTACAAGTACTAATGGCTTCTTGTTCTTCTACAGGCCCTATTGCTTTGATTTTTCAACCTTGGCCAGCTGGGCAAAGCCCAGTGCAGCAGCTGATCTGAATTCAGTGTTGACCCTACTTGGAGCAGGAGATTGGACTTCTGAGGACCTTCCCTGCCTGAATGACCATGACTTTAAGTCTCTCTCGTTCAGGTCTCTGGAAAGTGAATGCTCTATGACAGGGAGCAACATTAGCACACTGGTTTTAGAGAAGATAAGGTAGAAGACCGAGTGCTAAAGGGATGCAATGTTTTTGCCATCTTTTAAGTGTTGTTCAAAACCTAGATAAAACCACTTTGAATACACTCAAAGTGTGTATTTAGGGAGATATTTTGATTAAACAAAATAAAAAGCAAGTTTATTTATTTCCCCAGACAGCAACAAAAATAGAAGACAGCAAATTCTTACTGGGGTGTGAAATGAGACCCAATTTAGAAAAAATATCTTTAAAACCTATGTCTTGTATTTTGAAGCAGTAGCCTCAAGGACCAGAAAGCTATTGTAAATCCTATGTTACCAGTTTTAAGGGGTATACCATATACCTCATAGCTGGTTACAACCTGCATTTATTGTAGATGATTGTCATATCACTATTTAAGATATTAATTTCCACACAGCAGTCTGAAGCATCAAGTTTTGGGCCACAATAACTGACATAATGGTATCTCATCTTCATAATAAGATTTTTTGATTTTTATTTTTTTTAACACTGCACACCTTATCAACCTATCCAGCTGGCAATGGTTTTTATCAAAGAATTTAAACTTGCAGCCATGGCCTTAATCAGTTCCTTGTAAGCACAAGCACTGCATGATTGCTTACTGTGAAGGTATATTCTGTAAAACACTACACTTTTCAAAAGGTCTGGCAGTAACCTGTATATTACTTCAAAAAAACAAAAAAAAATCAAATTTGTTCATCGAGCAAAATCTCTATTGTCATTTTGTTCCACTCCTCCTCAATGCAGGTATGAGGGAGAAAATATCTTGTTTTCCCTGTATTCTCCATACAGACAACTCATCTTCACACCATCTGTCATCAGATATGTGGAAAATACAAGGCTGGGAGCTACCAAATGCAGCACCTTCCATGCCCAGCCCACTGACCCAACATTTGGTTTTGCCTCCCTACCACAATGCACAGAGAGCGCACTGTACCTCTTGATCCATCTCCTTTAATGGAAACTCACAAGGTATTTTCCTCATCTGAGAAGTTAAACAAACTGCAAATTCTCTTCCTGTTTCTCTTCCTGTTCCTCCCCAACAACTCATCCATCTGGAGAAACTTTGCTGCTTTCCATATTTCTAAATTGCTCCCTCACTTGATTCATGCCACATTGCACATCTCTCACATACCCAAATGAGAACCTGCGTCCCATGCCCTTCAACATCATGAATGTGTCTACCAGTCAAGCCGCTATCCTTCCCCACATCCTGCCCTTCTTTTGCCCTCATTTTCTTCCCATGCATTTCATGCTGCATAGATGTAAAGCCTCCAGCCCAAAATGGGACCCCATCTTGTCACACACAACCCCCCCCCACAATGCTGTGTTCTGTGCTAGCCCAGCTTGCAGCTGCCTGCATGAGCCACGTGTTCCAGCTCCAATGGAGCACAGCAGGGCCAGTGGAAGTGCTGCTGCTTCTTCTAGACAGAAATATGGAGTACGAGTGATAATCCAGGCATCTTCAAGTGGTCAGGCTCACATGAGCATCTGTACCAGGGCAAAAGCTACTTCCACCACCCAACACTGGAAACAGAAATGGCTCGGGTACCTTTCTTCAGCCTTACACGAGCCTGAAATCCTCTGCACCATCCATTTATATCCATGGTATACACAGATAACCAGCCTAAGACAGACTCCTCGAAGACACTTCAAAACAGCCACTGTTCAGCATTTTGTCCTTTAACAAATAATTGAAATTACAGCACCTTTAGCAGCATTTAACAAAGAGGGCCTCATACACAGCCTATAAACCCCAGTCACTGATCCATCATGTATATGCATAGGTCATTATCTTTCCCGTATTTCAAACGCACACTTTGCAGGAGAGCACCCATTTTTCAGAAAACATTATACAGAGGTCCTGCATTTAAACCCTGAACTTTAAGCTTAATGGCTACTTCAATCATGTTTGTAGAGGGAATATCTTCTTACTCAGCATTCAAAAACATGAAGTTCATACAGATCTGCAAGAAAGCATTTTAAAACTGCTTATGGCCTCTTAACCAGCTACATTTTCTTCCTACACATAGACATTTGCAGAATGAAAATATTAGTTATACATCTGCATCAGATCCAAGAGACACAGGTACGAAAGGCACACTCCTGTATTTTATTGCCACCCACACATACACACTGCAGCACAGTTCATTTTTAAACTACTGTGTGTCTTACAGTAGAGATGTCTAAAAACTGGGATGTAAACTATTTTCTTAGCTGGTATTCAAATCCTCTGTCTTCTCACAGATTTGCCTGCTAAATCTTTCTGCAGTTGAATACAAGCTAACTAATATTTGGCCCATTCTTCCCACATTCAAAACGTTTGCAGTATTTCCTCCCACCTTCACCTCCTGCTACTGCCTCATGTATTGGTATCGCTACATTAGTTTTACCTTTCTGCATAGGACCCCTCCACAGCACTGCCCACATCCCTGGGACAACAGCCACTGTCCCACTTTTATTGGCAACCAGTGAGATCTGAGCAGATGGGGGTTGATAGCAAATAGTGAACATTTTTTTGGTGGCTACTCATTACTGTTCTACTTCGCTTTGACTTTTTTTTTAAAAAAAAAACAAACCAGCCCTATCTCAAAAATAACCACTTCACCCAAAGGTGGCAAAAAAAAAAACAAACAAACAACAAGTGTTTCAGACACAACTTAAGATTTTCCATACAAGATCTTTTTAGATATAAATATTTTTCCTAAATTACACCGTTTAAAGAAAAATGAACTGATTTTAATTACATTTCAAGCAACAAAATCAAAACTCATGCAGCAAAGAATATATGCTAAAACACAAGACATTGAAAGCCTTTTCCCCTTCAGAACGTTTAAGCTTCAGGTATTCTTGTTTTTCTCTTTTTTTTTTCCCGGCTTCTGTTTTTGGGAAATTGAGATGGAAGGAAAGGGTACAACGCTGACAAAGTAAAAGGGAGATTAATATTCCCAGGACTCTCGATTAGCACAATTCTAAAAGGTACCTGTATTGAAAACTGGTAGTTTCCCGTTAGCACAAGGATTCAAATGGCTGATCTTAAACCAACTCCCTTCTTAACATTACACAGCCCAATCCTTTAGTTTTCCTAAAGGATATTGACTGGGAGAACTGCATGTAAAGCCTCTCCCCACAGCGATTGAGGGGGAAAAGTGTTTAAGGTACCTTCAATGGATGTAGTTCTTAATCATGAGATACCAGGCTGTAGCTTGCTCTCTCAAACTCCGCTACCATTGGCCTGTTGGGCTGCAAAGGGGACGAAGAGGGAGTGAAGCTTTGTGATGACCTCAAGACAGGCTGTCCCTGCACGGCAGGACCCCGAGTCAGGACACCGATTCAGGGGAACACTAACAAAGCAATTTATTAGCTCTCCCTAAGGAAACAATCAGCAAACAGTAAGGATAAACGGGTTCTTTTTGGAGGCGATCATTTGACGGCGCGACTAAACTTCGAGCATAAAGGAAGAAAGATTTATTAGAAAAGAGAGGGGGAATGATGAAGAGAAAAAGGTCTCACCACCCGTAGCTCCGGCGACGTCTCCTGGCTCAGTCCAAGCCTTCGGGTCCTCGTGATGGCTGCACCCCGCGCGCTCTTTTTCCGCCTTTTATACCCTTGCGAGATCCGCGTGGCACTTCCCAGTTTCCCCCGGAAATGGTGGTGATTTGCATGAGCCCTCCCCATCAGCTCGCCTGCCCCCGCCTCCCTCTTGGCGCAGTCAGCGGGAGCACTTAACTAAAGAAAAGACCGAGTCCCACCTGTGCAGAACTTCTCTCTTCCTTTTGTCAAAGCTAATCTCAAGGCGTCAAAGGGGGAGCACAGAGACTTTGGGAGTAATCAACGCTTCTCCCCTCTGAACAGATCTTTCCAGATCTTATCACTACCTGAGGTTTGAGGCACACA
>VWZY01003159.1:176582-191498 GCA_013399075.1 Chloroceryle aenea
GTAAATAATTCCAATGCCTCAGTATGTACATACATAGAACCAGAAACATAAACACTGCAACTTGGAAAGCCATAGATATGCTAAGACATGATGTGGAATAAAAGAAAACAAAGTGAATAGAAGGGAAAGGTCTATCAGAAAGAGTTTATTTAACATTTTCTGTGGTCCAAAATCTCGCTCTGACACGAGCTATGTATAACATTTAATAAAAAGAGAACTATCTAGCCCCTTGGTAAAATGAGACATCTACTTAAGGATTGTTTATAATCAAAATCAGAACATAGAAGAAAAAAAAAAAAAAAAAGCCTGATGGTTAAAAACCTCAATACTTTAGGGACTAACAAATGGCTGTCCATTTTGAAAAGGTTCCAGTACTGATGCATTGTCTCATCAGTAAATAAAGATGTTAACAATTTACTTTTCTTGACAACTGACAATTTGTTTTTGAATAGCAAGACCAAATGTTGGCATTTTTCATAAATCTCTGCATCAAACAGGTGCCCACAAGAAACAATTGCCAGACTTAAGTATACATGAAAGCCAAATATAAATACAGTTAGTGTAGTGCTTTCACTACTTAAAGCCAAATTCAACACTGATGTAATATCTCTGAATTAAGTTATGCATCCCCAGTGATGAAACTGCCTCTTCCTTTATGAACAGATTCCATAATTCAAATTTAATACTATTTTTCCATTCAAAAAATCCTGGAAGTAAATACTTTTCATCATTAAAATGCATTAACCAAAGTGTCTTGTAATTCTGGGTGTCTCAGCTTTTGAAAAATTATACAAGCTGACTGTTCAAACTAACTTCAGAAAATGGATGCTGCACTATGTACCATGAGCAGTGTACTGTTAAATACTTTAGGTAGCAGAAGTGGCAGGAGTCCATAGGCATATTTTGTAGACCATGTAGACCATGAAGTTCTGTGCAAAGGTCAGAGGGTGACATGTGGTTGTGTTGTACAGAAAGTCAGCCATGAAGGTCTCCTGAATTCAGCTCACCAAAACAACAGGTCCCAAAACACTGTTTATGTGTGAAAATTGTGCCTTTGGGGGATCTATCCAAGGAGAAGTATCTCCAAGCTCCTACAGAGCAGAGTCAACACCCTTCTTGTGAAGGGGATGTAGAAACTAGTTTTATGTCAGTAATTGCAATAGGTGTGTTGTGGCCATGCCAGCTCCTACTCAGGTTTCAGAAGTCACAGTTGTACTTTATCAACTAATTCCAAAAGATATTTTCATACTGTGGAAGCCAAATTTATGTTTGATTCTTTCTCTGTGGATAAAATTAACTTAACATGGAAAAATAAGTTGCAGCTGAAGAAAGGAGTTTTATACAGTTAATAATGTTCTTAATCATGATAATCTAATGAAAATTAGAAACAACCTTTCAGTCAAGCCCAGCTTTTGTATGGCTATGAATCCTACAATATGTCTTTCATTTAGTTCAGTGACACCTAACTACCCTTGTTGGCCATGGCACAGTCCCTCATTAAAACAGCAAAAGAGCACCACAGGTTTATCAGGCAACTGATTGCATCAGTCTAGATGAGTGTAATAAATCCATTGTGGATGCTTCCTACCCCAATTCCTTCATTAGATCGGAGAGATGTTGGGTGGATGGTGAGGGAGGGTGAACAACAAAGACCACCATCTTCTAGCTTGCAATTCCCTATCACTCCCACTCCTCTATTATGTAGCAAAGATGAGATTGAGAAGTTTAGGAAAAATAGGGCATCCTGACACCACCAGAGTATCTGCTGTGTCCAGCATGTCGAGGGAGGTTATCCTGTCCCTCTACTCTGCTCAGATAGGGCCCAACCCAGAGTAATGTGTCATGCTTTGGAGTCCTCAGCATGGGAAAGCCATGGAGTGGATCCAGAGCAGGGCCACAGAAATGATCAGGCAACTGGAACACCTCTCCTATGAAAAAAGGCTGAAAGAGTTGAGGTTGTTCAGCCTGGAGAAGAGAAGGTTTTGGAGACACCTTATTGCAGTCTTTCAATACTTAAAGGGGACTTCTAAGATGAGACAGACTTTTTAGCAGGGCCTCTTGTGATAGGACAAGATGTAATGTTTTTAAACTAAAAGAGAGTAGAATGAGACTAGATAAGGAAAAATTTTATGATTTTATGATGAAGGTGGTGAAACACTGACACAGGTTGCCCAGAGAGGTGGTAGATGCTCCACCCCAGAAACATTGAAGGTCATGTTGGACAGGCTTCAGAGCAACCTGATCTAGTTGTCCCTGCTCACTACAGGGGGGGTTGGACAAGATGACCTTTAAAGGTCCCTTCCAACCCCAACTATTCCCTGATTCTATGATCTAATTGTTGGTATTCATAGCCTATATTCAGGGAAACTGTATGAAAGTTGTAGCTGGGGACAGTTCAGAAATCCATCCTCCATCTAAGGAGAAAGCTACATTCCTTGTGTCATTACTCAAAGAGATCAAGGATTTTTTTCTTTAATGGGTTAATTTAATTACTCCTACTTCTGTCTCCATATAGCACCCACATGTTCCTTCCCCATTGCAAGGTCTCCTAACCCTTTCCAGAAAGCCACGAGCTATTCCGTTCACCCCACAGCTATCACTTAGTCAGCTTAAGTGATTCTATAATAGAATATATTAAAATTCTTAACTTTGAGCTGCCCTGATGTATCATCATACAACAGGATCTGTCACTGTGTTTGAACATCCTTATTTAAAATGTTAGGATGTTATCTGCAATATGTCACAATGCTGTCCCTAGCTATACCCTAATACACAAGCAACAGTGGAGTGAAGCGAGCACCCAGGCTGAGCAGGAGTGGAGCAACATACTCTCAAAAAGAATTGGGAAGCTGACAGTGTTAACAAAATGAGGAGTAAAATATTTTACAGTAGAGTAACATTTGGACTCTGCCAGTTCCTCTCTCTCTTTCCTGTAGGAGGAATTGGTTTATTCAATAATAGTAGTATTTTTTCAAGTGGTTTTAGAAATATTTTAAAAACAGTGCAATAGCCTTTAAAGTAGTTTATGAGTGAGCTACATAGCAATATTCACTGAAACACTCAGTATCAAACCTGAAACCAAACATCCAGAGAGATTTATCATGCAATTAGACAAAGTTACTTGGGCTGTATTCCTGCTGTTCCTTACTTTCTCTTTGCTGGAATAAAACGTGCTGTAATGAGTGTCAGCTATAGCACCTCACCCAGATGTTTGTGAAACATAAATATGAAATTAATACAGCTTAAAATCTTGGGACTTAAAAGACACTACCTCACCTATTAAATTGGGATTAAAACATCCATACAGGAGGAAATTAATCTGTTACTTTTACTGAGACTGAAGCAAAGAAAGACAAAGGTGGTACTTTCACTAAATATAATCATTAGCAAAGTATTACTGATCTGTCCTGCAAGTCATCTGTCTCAAATCATCACTCCAATATTTGTCAGGATTGTGGAAAACATAAGCACCCTGTGGTTGAGATCTCCAGGAAAGTTCTCTTGGGCTTTGTCTTTAGGTTAGATGCATTCAGGCAATACCATATATAAAATAAAGCATGTTCTGATAACCTAATTTACATGTATTTACATCTGAATTATTTAAATATTCAATTGTCACAATTGATGCCATTTTGTGTGAAAGTGAAGGGCCATTCAGCAATTGAAAGTTTTGGTTACGTGGGTTGAAATACCTGAAAAGTCTTGGAAACTACCAAAGATGAGCAGCAGTAAACACTGGATTTGACACGATGTAGATCAGGTAAATACGAATGTCTGTATGCTCCTCATCTTGTCAAGGGAAAATAACTGGTTTGGGTTTGGCATTAGAAATGTACATTGGCATAAACATCAATGCTTTTTGAAAAATAGGGATATGGACAAGAAAGTACCCTGCTTTATGAAGGAAGTAAAAAAGGTCATTTTCCTGAGATTTCCTTTTGTGGTGACTTCTGTGTGGAAAACACTGCTGCCCTACCCTGGTACAAGTCATGTAGCAGTGATGACATGATGCTCTCCTATGATCCCCAAGACCCTTTCCTAAGAGTTCAACAGTAATAAGATTCAGTAAGCTGAATCTTATCCTATGCTATGTCATTTTTCACCACCAAATCTATTCTGAACAAGAGGGTGTAAGATACTCCTGTCTCTTGGGAAGGGTATCTAGACTCGATCTTGTCTAATGATCCTCACCACACTTTCTCCGGGATTGGGAAGGACTGGCCTGTACCTCTAGACCAGAATGGATCAATCACCTTTGCAGTGTTTCTTACATTAAGTCTCAGCCTGCTTTTCTCAACCAGGTAAGGCAAGAGACTGTTTTAGACTTTAAATCTGAGAACCATGTTTCAAATTCTTTTTCCTCCCAGAATCTTTTAAGGATCACTGGACTAGCCATTTTCTCTGTGGTCTGATACTTGATATGCAAAGTATTATTTTTCAGTTCCTGTGAGGACAATTTTTCAATTCCTGTGAGGACAAATAATTAGAATACCAAGACTTCACAATCATATTGGTCACGATCGGAATGGATAACTTCTAGGCTAATGTTTAAATTGTACCTTGGTTCATTCCCTGGGGCAGTTATGGCAGAAAACTTGCTTACATGTTTGTAAAAATGGATGCCAGGAAATGACTGTGGTGTTAAGATATATATGGCATATGAGTCTGCTTAATTTTCTATTTATAAGCAAGCTGTTTTCCCATACAGCTTCGAACTATAGCTCATATAGTTTGAATAAGGTCAAGATTCATGCCCTGGAGGGGACATAGATTATGTGAAGAAACTAGTATTATTAAAAAAATAAAATAAATAGAAAAATAGAGTCTGCGTTTCTTCCCACTCTGGATAACTTGAAAGGTTCTTCTGATGAGAAGAAGAACTTTGTCTTTTCCTTCATCTCCAGGGTAGTGTAACTACCCTTATATGCTCTAAAGACTCAACAGGAAACCTTTTTACACAGATTTTTAATACCAGCTAACAAGCCAGGTCAAAAGGAGTGTCCTACAATGCTGCTGTAACTGTTCTGGAATTAGCAAACAGCATATGTAACATTTGGCAATGAGCTACCACCTCTTCCGTCATCCCTCTGTTCTTTGACACATGGAGATTTGTGTAAATGGGGGCAGGCAGAACCTTCTTACAAATACAGCTCCATCCATATTCCTCTGAATGCATATTGGATTTTTGATTTTATTTTGCCAGCTTTCTGTTGGATGTAGTTCTGATTATAACCTGACCACCAAGCTCCCCAAACTGAACTTTTGTACTGATTAAAAGTAAAGGCAGTGTGTTTATGAAAGTCAGCAAATCTGTGAGTCAAAAGAAGACACCTTACCAAAGGGTCAGAATTTGATATAAGGAAGAAAATGTCCAAAAGCATGGAAGAAATGCTACTCCTTGGGTAAAAAAATACTGTTGCTGAGAAAAATCAAACATTAATAATTCATTTCTTTACAGACTTTTTACTTGTGACTTTAAGGAGGTAAAATAGTTTGAAAACCCCGCAAATGTGGGGGGAAAATATTGTATATTTCCTACCTCCAGCACATTTTGAACCAATTGACCTCAGTATGGTGGGAAAGCCTCTAGCCTCATGGCAGAAAACAACTTTGAATGCCCAGTAGAAAATTTAATATCTATGAGCTAGGAAAGAAAGAAAAAAAAAAAAAAGAGGTTACCAAATTGATGCCTTGGTTCATGTATCTCAATTTATAACAGCATCTTGGATCAAGGGAGAGGGGAGAGGAAAGTTAACTCAGCCAAATTTGAAACTTTTCCAAAAGGATCAGAGTTGCAGTTGAATGTGTCTTCCTACTCTATTACTTCTCTGGATTAAGCTGTTGTATATGATGGAATATTTTACCCTGTTTTTCTAATTCGGATTTGGACAGACGAGGAGACACTGGAGGGGTGCACTTACTGAGGGAAGTTTCCCTTATACGTTGTCTAGTTATAGCTTGTAATTGTACTTGCATATGCCTCAATATTGGGAAGATGATTATACAGCCACTGTTCTCATTGACAATTTTGTATCCTTTGGATGAACTGGAATATTCGAGCGCTAAAGCAGAAGTGTTTAAGAAGGACTTTATCTTGATGGGGTATTCAGATAGGTTTTTTGGGGGGTTAACTATTGAGGTAGGGATGATGTACCGTTAGTACACATTTTTTTATGTTGCTTCTGATGTATTTTTCTTGAAGACTTACTTTTTCTATACTGAAGTAGTTAAAAACCTAAACACCTCCCTTGAGGTCTGGAGTTCTATTCCAGACAATAATATTTTGCATTTTTGTAGAGTGAGCTTTTGCATAGCTCTGTATGTTGAACAACCACCCGCCTGTATTTCTGCTTCTTATAAAAAACAATCAGTTTTTATTCCATGTCTTTCACTGTGTGGCACTCCTTACTTTAGTATTTTAGCTTTGCTATATTTCAGTAGAAGAGTATTAGAGCCACACTGTCAGAGGAGAGAGAAATCAAGTGATAAAGTCACATCCAACTCCATTCCTTAGAAAATAAAATTATCAGCAGTTAGCTACATCTTCACAGTCTTCCTGTGGTCAGACCAAGCAAACTAAAAAATCTGTAAGTCCCCTTAAAGAATATGTTGACACCATAAGTTTATAGCTATGGATCATCTCATCACAATCCACTATTGAAAGAGCTATAGGTGAAGTGCCTGTCTTATTTTTAAAGATCAAACCTTATATTTATTTTTTTTTAGAGCACCAGCATTTACTTTAGATTCAGTCTATAAACTTCAGCAAAGGCTAATATTTACACATTTTTTGTTTTTATTTTGTCTTTTTGAAAGCACTACCAACACCAGAGAAGAAAATGCCATCATAGTAAAAAAGTAATAAATCTCTTGAAAACGCATGGAAGCAATTTCTCAGAATAAACTCACCATACATATGCCAGCAAATTTCACCCACGGAAACAGTGTTACATCACAGTTCTATCAGAACCAGAAAAAGACACCACCAGTGTTCAATTGCAGTAGTCTCCTTCTTAGAGACATCTACAATTCATGTTTCTTCAGGAAAGAAAATTAAGAAAAAATTAAAATACTAATAAAAATAATAAAAAATAAATGCAATATAGTAGAAAAGCTTTTAAAACCTTGCTAAGGAAGAACTCTATGCTATTCACAGTCCAAAGAAAACACATTGGTTTAGTACAGAACAAGCAGTGAATCAAAATATATGGTCCTCTCTTATATTTCTTTATGATATGTATTTTTTGTAGTCAACACAGTAACCATTTTGTCTGTTATCTTGATAATAGCATCAAATTATTTTCATTTAATACCTGAACAGTTATATATTTCTGTCCAAATGTGTTGCTAAGCAGTGGTTTACTGAAAAAAATATTAAAAACAAAAGAAAAAAAAAAAGCCAATTCCATTTACAAAAGTAATTTACATTTTAAAACACGCTTTTCTTAGGTAGACCTGCACAGATTTGTCCTTAAGAAGGAACAAATCATAATCAATATATGGGGTTTCAAGAGCAGATCTGTTCAAGAAGAGCTCAGGTGAGCACAGGAATATGTATATTTACATTTACAGACTTGGACTGATTGAAGACTTAAATTACCATTTGAACCAGGTAAAACATAGAGGTTTTTGCTGTTTCACTTTGAGTTGCTTCAAATAAATCACAAAAGGATGAACCTCTAGTATTGAGCTTCAGAACTAACTCCTAAACTCATTTTAACTGTCTATGGTTTCTACTGCTCTTATGCCAAGCCCATCCTAGTGCAGTCTCCTGCCTTCCCTAAATAAGAAGTTCTCCTGGCGAGTCTCACTACCAGCTATCTCATGCATCAGGTACAATTTTATTAAAGGAGATTTTGGGGTATGTTGGTACATCCCCCTGGGCATACAAAATAAGAAAGCATCTATGCAAAATGTGGTCCCAGGTACTGAACTCTTGCTTCCCATCTTCCCACTGCAGCAGCTGGAGGTGCCATTTTTCACCTTTCAATGATTCCTTCGGGTCATTTGAGCTAGATCAAAAGTTTCAAGCTCAAAGTGATTCTGACAAAAACTGCTTCAGAAACAGCAAATGCAAAATAAACGAGGTGAATATCTCCAATATTCTACTAGGCATATGTAGCTTTATGTCATTTTTAAGTGTTTAACACATGGCAGAAAACTTGTTCTTTATAAAACTATGTTTTCCACCATGATGTCTAGAAAAGTGTTACTTGAGGAGTGCTGCAGATGCCCAGTCCATGGAAGAGCTATTTGCTTTAACCCATAGGTCGTACATTTCAGTCTTTCTGTAAGATTCCATTCTGGCAAAAGTACAACTCTGACTTTGCTAAAGCAATAGGATGCAAGGGGATGCCAACTTAACAAAATTCCTCTTCCCACAAGAGGAAGGTTAGAAGCAGGCTCAAATCAGAGGTCATTCATTATAAATCTTAGGCCTTTAGATGCTGTGGAATTGTAAAAAATAATATAACGAGACAATACATAATAGGAAAATGCTACCTCTTCATTCTTCAGCAGAGGTTTGGGGATAGTTTCCTTCCTATTTTAACATAATTGAGGGAGTGGTTTGCACATCACGGCCATATCACAACTATTGAATTCACATCTAAATAAAAAGAAAATCCTGCTTTAACAGCTGCATCTGCTGGCAAGGACAAACAATGTACTGTCGCTGCATTTCGTAAACAAGGTAAGGAGCAAACTGGGGAAGTGCACTACAGCTGATGGGTACAACATAACAGCTATACTAAAGACCAACTACCTAACCTTGTATAAAACCTCTTCTAGCCACCTGAGCTAGAAGAACTCACCTAAGAACTGAGGCTAGTCTGATCTTGGCATGATGTTTATAGTTTGCATTTTAATTTCCATATATGTTGACAAGACAGTGGTAAAAGACCATGGCCCAAACCAAACAAACAAATACACAAAAAGAATTGACTTGACCCATCCATAATGGATTGTAAACATCCCTGCCCTTCCTCCTTACTTCTTTTCATTTTGATGTTCAGACTTTCTTCTTCACTTATCAATGTAGAAGGATGCTACAGCTTCCACAGTACAAGGTGCCTCAGTCATATTTGAAGGTTAGCCACTACAACATCCATATCCTCACTCGTGCTTTAAGGACCCTTTTTCTTAAAGAGCACTTTAATGTGCAGCTTTGAGTTACAGGAGATGAATGAGTTGTAGTAGGGGAACAATGCAAAGAAATGTGCAAAATGGGGATAGCAGATCTGGAAAAGTCAGATGCATATTGAAAGTAGAACCCATAGAAGGAGGCTATCAAGGTAAGATACATGTAGAAGGAAACTGAAAAAAAAACCCAAACAAAACCAAAACAAACACCAAACAAAACCCCACACCAAAAACAACAACAAAAGCAACAACAAAACCAACCAACCAAAAAATAAAACAAACCAAAACAGCTAAAATGTATTAAAGGAGCAAATGAAGAAGAAACAAGAAAAGATTTCATAAGAGACCTATTCTACAGCCAAAGACTGGAGAGATAAAAACTCCTCTGAACCATGACAAATACAGTAGGAAAATGAAAGGTAAGACCATGACAAAGAGAGAAACCAAGAAAATGACAATTTATGAAAACATCAGAGGCTGAGTAGGAATTCTGGGACAATAGTGAAAGATCATAACATGGAATAAGGGCTGTTGAACAGGAAACAAAACACTGAAAGTGTTGGAGAGAAGCAATGCTTCAAAAATTAAGGCTGAAATTATACTGTAGAAGAAAAAATGAAGGATATGAACTGAAAAGGTTACACAATGCATAGCTGCATGTCACAAAAGTTTTTGAGGGTGATAGTGAAAGGAGATGATTATCTCAGGGGGACTTTGGGCTGATCCTTTTATGTTATTTTTTTAGTCAAATTCTCTGGCTCAGCCTGGGGAATAAGCTGAGTTAAAGGTGCTCCTTGCTTTTGTCCTAGGGGGCAGCTGGATAGAGGAGTGATTCAGTAGACAGACCCACTTTAAGAAAAATGCTTATAAATGACATTAATGCCGTGGACTAGAGAGAGCTTGGCAGGATTTCCTTAGCCTTTGCCTAGAGAGAAATCAGGTTTACTCTGGATTCGATCTCAGAGATGGGGACAAACATGCCCTTTCAGACAACCTTTCAAAGCAGGGCCACTCACTTGCCCTGGATCAGCCCCCAGGCAGACCATATTGGTTTCACCTTATCTTGGAAAAAGTTACCAGTTGGCAGCTGCCAACTGGGACTCGTGGTGCATCCTGCAGCAAGCATGAAGCAACCAAGGTCAGAGGTAGAACTAAAAGGGTGACAGGAAAAGGAAGCAAAAGGAGAAATAAACCCCAACCAAATAAATGTTATTCTGAGATACAGCAGCCAGCTCAGCTGGAGAGTTGGGAGAAGAAAAAAAAAAAAAAAAGAACGTGTTAAAAAGCACAGTAAAAGCACAGGTAATTGCACATTCTGGTCGAGTTGTCCTGGGAATAGACAGCACTTCACAGCCATCATCATCGTGTAAAACAACCATTGTCTTTTTAATCACAGTTCTATGTAAAGTGTCTTTAGATTAAAAGAGCACAAATTTACTACTAAATTATCTACACAGCTAAAAATGCTGTCTCAGCTGTTCCCTTAAAGCCAAATTTTAAAGGTGCTTATGTTGCTATCAGTTAGGAACAACTTCAGTGAGTGTCTACTTCACATAAGCAGTGACCTGTCTCCTCTTTTGCTTCCATTTACCTCAAAATTACAAAATAAATTCTGAAATAGAGGACCCACGAACTTAGATCCATCTTGTCATAACAGCTCATGGAAGGAATTTCCATTAATTGACAAATTTACAGGAGTCACAGAGTTAAAATTATAAATAAATAAAAGCTTTTGAAAATTAATTTAGACTATGAGGGAATTGAGGCTATAACCAAAATATAAACCCAAAAATTTCTGAACCTTGGGAAGAATACATAAAATTCAGAGATGAAGAATCCATCTGTGCTTTTGATTATGTTAATACTTAAAAAAAAAAAAAATTTACAGAAGGGAATAATTTAAGAGCTGTTTTTCTGAAGGGAAAAATCTTTGCATTGTTGTTTAGGGCCTCTGAGTTTTTATGTGCAAAAGCACAGAACCATGCTGTAAGTTTGTGTTTCTAAGTAAGCACCTACTTATAAAGACAACATTGAAAAGAAACTAATGAAATTCCAAGGTGTTCTAGGATGGCTGTTTTATTCTGATCAGTGGTAGATTGCACTATTGACCAAGTGTCAGACACAGAGCGATACAGTGATTGAATAAAAGTGTATACATAATTGGAGCAGAGAACTTTGCCAGGACTAGCTCTGTTGCTTTTCCTGTAATACCAAAAGAAACCTTCTCTTATTTCCCCTTTCCCTCTCTTTGCCATCCACACTCTCATTCTCCTGTAGAGTGTGAATACATTTCCATCCACCCCCTCCTCTTTTTCTGTAGGTGCCCCCAGATAAAATAATGCAAGGTGCCTTAGCTAGAGACACTGATGAAATATTTGTAGACCAGATATTAATCTGTTATCTGTTCTGTAGGTGTGAGATGTGATGAGTATGACAGAGGATCCTGCTTTGCAGGCTTTAAGTAATTTGAGCCAAAGATATTTACATCTGCCTTTGGTCACTGCAAATCAGATATTATGGGAAAGCCCTTGGGAAACCTACCTTGAAACATATTTCAAATGCAAGGGGACTTGCATGAAAATTGGGTAATGAATGAAATTCTGATTGCAGAAAAATCACTTAGGGACGTGCCTGCTGTTGCATTACACTGCTCTCTATGTAAACCCTAAATGCTTAATGATGTAAACTTTGGTACTGCAGGTAATGCATTCTCTCCCTCAAACTGCTTTTTTTTTCCTTTTCAACAGAGAGGGTGTCGGTTGGAATACTAGTTTTGTCCGCTGGAAAGAGATAAATAATTCAGCAGCTGCTGTGATGGTTTAATAGCACATAAGTCCAGGTGTGAAGGAAGTAAACTTTCTCACCAGGATGTGAGAGTTACCCTAACACAGAAGCAACAGTATGTTTGTAGCTAAGCTGTTGCCAAGTCTAAAGTAATACATATTAACTTCCCAAGAAGAAGAGATGTCTCTGTCATTCTATCTAGGATTTATTTTGCAGTTCTTTGTCAAGATTTTGCCTCAGTGAAGGAAATCTCTTTCCTGTCAGAGAAAAAAAGACCGAGCTCTACATATCTTTTCACAATGTTTGGGATTGTCATACTACAATGGACAACACAGCTTAAACCAGAGCTTCCAGAGTCATCTGGGACTTCTGCTCCTTTGTCTTTTTTTCAAGGGTTTTTACAATCCAGATATTGAGGGTTCCTTTGTCATTCCTGTCCTGAATGTCTGGGTTCATGTGGCTCTATGCACCCACCTCAGCACAGGCCCTACAGAACATCCCATCCACGCAGAGTTGAGCCATCTCCACCAGGCTGTGTGACATCGGATCACCTTTCCAGATTCAAACTGCTCAGCATTCAAAATACACTTGTGTTTTACCCTCTTGTTCTATTTTTTTTTTTTTTTTAGTAAAGGGGTGGAGATAGAGAAATGCAGGGGGGGAAAAAAATAAATCAAAAATTTCAGCTAATCAGAAGAAATACACAAAGAGGAATAAATTGTAGAAGGAAAAGGGGACATTTTTCCATATTAGTACACATATTAGCAGAGTACCCAAATGGGTAAGTACAACTCTTACTAACCACTATTAAGTATTAAATGAATCTCTTTCCTAAACTAAACCATTAACAATTGAAGGTTTCATTAAGAAGACTTAAGTGTTTCTTTCTACATTTTTCTATATGAAGGAAAAGACATTTTATTAGAAGAAACCTGTCCTAATTCTTCAGGCAGTTCTAGCTCTCATATTCAAATGCATAATGCAGAATTATTTTCCAAATAGAACAATATTTTCTTCCAAGCCTATATCACTGACCAGTCATGGGAAAAAATTTTGTTTTGATGAATAAATATATGATTTCTTTTTTACAGACTGCAAAATTGAGTATAAAATTGAAAGCATCTGCTTCAGACAATGACGGGAATTTTGGCCACAGAGCAATACCTGTTGCCCAAACCTGTTGCTAAATTGCAAGTCCACAGCAATTTACACCATATGCCAATGTTTTTTGGTTTTGGTATATCATTTTATCCACCACCCAAAGGGAAAGACTTGTGATCATTTCAGTGACATGCTAACCCTGTGTTGCGGGAGTATGAAAGCATGCAAGGATGCTTCCCCTTTTAATATTGCAGAGCCCTGACTAAGGCTCTACTTGCCACAAAAATGAGTGGAATGCACTTCAGTTCAGATAAAAGGAACACTATAATTTATTAAGCAAGAGTAACTAGTTTAGCTAATTAGTAAAATATACCAAAGAATCAACTAAGTTAAAGGAGATTCGATTGATTGCAAGGTCACTACCTTACTTACTACAAAGCAATTAATCAAAGATAAGCAAACATTACTAAAACCAGTGTGATTATATTGTGAGTGAACTTGTATGCAACTGATGAAAGAAATATGATTATAATATTTGTATTAATGTACCTATATGTAGTAGAATGATTTTGTGGCTTAGGGTATTGATATTTTTACGGGGAATATGAATAGGCAGAGGGAAGGGTCAGTCATGAGGTTCACAATAGACCCCCCTTTCCCTCCAAACTCCTTCAGAGAATAAGACCCCTAGTCAAATCTGGTCAATGGTTTGTATCTTAGGATATGGGAAAAAAGATAGGATATGAGGTGTTGAAGTTTTGTGTAGTGCTTATTGTAACACAGAATCTTAAAGTAAATGATAGCAGCAATTCATTAACACTGATATATCAATACTAAGCCAGAATAAACAATTGATTATGAGAAGTGCAATAATTTTTATAAGATCAAAAAAGGGAATCATGCACACACACAGAGCTATATATAGAGAGAACTTAACCTGTGAATAAAACGGAATTATTCTGTGGATTGAAAATAAATTGGGCAGCCTGTGATCTCCAGGATTTTTCATAAAAAGTACTGTAGATTAGAAATACTCACATCTGCCTTTGTCGGTCTTTAGCAGGTGGATGGTCTTTCTCCCTCCATCATTCTGGGCATAGGCTTGGTGCATCCTGAGAGCTATCCTAGCTCAGGGGAGGTACAAGACTCAGGCCTGCTGGGATCCTGGAAAGCTCCAATGCACCTTGCTTAGGATCAGTATTTATAGGCTCATGAGATGATTGACTTTGGGCAAAATTAGGCTGGTATTTTTCCACTGTGACCAACAATTTCCAGGGGGGGTGGGGGGTGGTCCCTCCTTGGCCACCTCTATTTGGAGTACTCAAGGAGTGATGGATATAGTCACGGGAGGGAGGCCTAGCCACTCCATCTCACCGACTCATTCTCCAAGACTCATGGGGAGATTTCTTTTAGTTTCAGGTGTTGCACAAGGTCGAAATACATCAGGAACCAAAACTGGTTTTGGTTTCAGGAGGCTGTCCACCGAGACAAAGTGTACTGGAAAGCAGGACCTATCTAGTTTCCCTCACCCCTGTGCTCATGAGGCCTCAGCAGCACCTACCAAAGTACAACAGTGCTGGTTGTGCTGCACCCCCTGGGAGCCTCTTGCAGTGCAGTCTGGGAGTGACACTCTGCAGAGCCACCCACCCCTGAAAATGCTAGAAATACCTGTAACAGCAGCAAAACATTAGATATCTATAATTCAAGGGACATAAACACAACTAATATGATTAAACCAGCTGAGATTTCAAGAAAGGCTGTTCCATCCAGATAATTCCAGTTCTTACAGCCTGTATTTCTCATCATTGCTAGAGACACAAGAATGAAGACAGTAGATTTGTTTATGCTGTCACTAAAAGATGAATTAAGGTGAATCATAAAAAAAAAAAA
>VWZY01003159.1:199833-218046 GCA_013399075.1 Chloroceryle aenea
TTCTGCTAGTACTACTTACTTCCAACCTACTACTGCTCCTACTTGCTTACTCAACACTTATTATCCTGAAATGTATCCTGAAATGATTAATAGCAATTAGTAAGCTCCTCTCTCAAAATACTGGATTCAACTGTGTAACAGTTAGGAGATGCAAAGACAAATATTTTAACTACTACTTGTTCTTTCCATATGTCAGCATCATTCTTTCCTAAGGGGCAGGCCAGAGCTTGGGAGCTGTGAGGGAAATACATTACAAAAGAGAAGCTACACCAAGCTAAAATCTTAGTGTCAGCCTATGAAAATCCCGGTGAGTAGGTATTAAGAGCATGCAGTTAGCTCACAGAGAAGATAAATTGTGTCTCAGCAGAACAAACCTGAATGCATGTAGAAAAACAGTACATACTGAAAAGCACAATAAATTGTACTATGAACCCTACAGCTTTTAAACATGCCTGTAACATAATAAATATTTTGTTACTCCTTGTATCATAGGCTTTCAACTCTTCTGTTGTTTCATACATTCAAACATACTATCTAAACAGTACATTTATACTGCAGTGCTTTAGTGTACAAGTTCCTAACAAGGGACGCTCAGGCACAATCCATGTTCAAAGTAGAAGCCAATAAATTGTGCCAGATCTGTGATTGTAGGACCATATCAGAAAAGAGCCATAAAGCACTAGAGGGGCAAGGAGAAAAGAGCCCTAACCCAAGGGCTAGGAAAAAGGGAGAGGAGTTGGCAGCAACCCCAGAGAGCAGGCAGCAGGTGAGACGAGGTGATGCAATAGCAGATGTTCAGGGAGAAGTCATAAAATGAAAAGGATGCAATGAGAGTAAGACCTGACATTAAAAGTTTGAAACCACTGACCTAGCACAGGACCATCTTTCAGAAATTATTTTTCAGTCTCTTTAGGGGATTTATGATTTGCAGCTTTCTTCATCTTTTTAACTTCAAATAGTCAAGCTACTTGTTTAACAACAGGTATAACAGACAAGGCCACATCTAACAGATTAAAGCCTCTTGTTCTTAGACACTGCTGAAAGCAAGTCTTCAAAATACAAAATCTGTTCCTTCTATTGAAAGTATTATGCGTGGAAGACATTTTGCTTTCTCTTTAAGCTGTATTTACTCATTCACTCATCTTAGACAGTGCTCTCTCTAACTAGTAAAGGCATTTAAATACTTTATATAGAAAGCCCCATGAATAGCCTCAATTGTTCTCCATCTTAGCCTAGCTGGTAGAGCTTGGTGGTCAACTTTGTATTGTGGAAGACTTCCCACCTGAGTAGAGTTCCATCCACTTTTACTGCACAAAGGTGCAGATACCAATGCCTTAATGGCTGCAGGTACATCTCAGAGCTCAGAGATGGAAAGGGAGTGCAGCCGGTCCCTCCAAATACATCACCTTCTGACAGCCAACACAAAGGTGGCTTTAATCTACCTGCAGTCCCTTCAATTTGTTCAGCTTCTCAAAGATGACACGTTACCCTCTTGACAAATGTCTCCAAAGCAGACATCATGCACTGCTTCACAAAGGGCTACTGGGAGTGTCCAGAAAGTGTCCATAGCTGTTTCTGAAAATCTGTGGGTCCTTCAAGCTGAGACATTTTATCTTATAGCCTCTGTGAATTTAGAGATGCACAGAACATTCTGACTGAATTTTGTACCTCCTCATCTCTGCTTTAACTTCCTTTAAAATAAGTGGCTTTTGATTATATACCCATTTTTAGCTTATGTATTTTATATGATATATTTTTATACTTAAAATATACCTAAGATTAGAAATGCATATGCTGGAAGGAGAGATCATAATTACTGATAGTGATGTTCACCTCACATAAATCTGGGCACATAAATCTAGAGCCAGTACCCAGACTAGCTCAGAACAGGAATGATGGCACTTTACTGTTTGGTGGATCCTCCAGGGATCCTTGACTCTGGAAGGTGTCCAGGGAGAACAGTCATTCAAAAAATTCAGAACAGCAAAAGCATGCACTGAAAATTAATCAGTTGTTGAAGTCCTGATACTGAACATCATCCACATAATTTCAAAACACAACAGCAACCCATGAGCAACCCATACTAACTTCACCTAGGTTGCCATCGCTTCACATTCACCTTTACTTTCTTCTGAATGTGTAGGTCAGACAACAAAGATGAGAGACAGATAAATAGTCACTATTGTGAGCTATCTGAAACTGAACTGAGGTAAATTTCTTGAAGATTGGATATGTGGTTAGAGCATGAGCAACAGCATGAAGCTTTTTTATTTCTGGCCTTTACTCTTATCTTCCAGACTATTTAAAGGTGTCCATTACCATGTCAAAGGTAAAGACCTCTCCCATTTAAGCAAATGTCCACACTGAACATATATGCCATCATAACATGTCAAGAAGAAAGGCATGAAAACGTGGGGAAGTGCCCGTAAATCTGAGATTTTTCAAAAAAAGATAGGAGGCATTTACTACAGGAAATGGATATCATATCACTCTGTTCCACCAGCTGTCTTATTTTTAACTAGGAAGGAACATCTCTCCACTTATTTCAAACTAATTCTGAAAATACATCGATATTCTCTGTTTACCTTCCTGCCTTTGCTGGGGGTAACTGAAAATGGTTCACTGACACTTTCAGGTGAAACTCAGTAACCATCTGGCTTTAATGCTTTTACATAAAGCCCACCTCATTTTCTATGTGAAGCTCAATACATCAGCCACCTCCAGCCACAGCTCACAGAAAAGATTGGAGAGCAGCTTGTACATCAAAAGTGAAGTATGAAAAAAAATTAACAAGCAAGAAATTAAATCATTAAAACTCATCAGTATTTTACCCAAAATATTTAATCATAATACTTCACTCTATCTTGCAGCTCTGGACCACAAAGCACATTGTACAGGATGATAAATTACATTATCTTCATTTTACAGATGGGAAACTGAGGCATAGGAAAGCAAATAGACTTTCTCCATGAATTGATAATATAAAACTTATTTTCTGACTCGCAGTCTGGCAGCCTATTCAACAGACTATCCTGGTTTTAATTCCTATCTGAAAAGGGTGAAAGAAATAAATGTGCTGTTATGTTAGCTTTTGCAAATCCATTTTCCCTTAGCACCAAGACAAAAAAAAAGCAAGAGTCAAATGCTTAAAATAGTTAGAAATATTAAAGCACATAAGAAAACTATTTAGTTGCATTTACAACGGGCAGGAGACTCTGGCATTCTATTTTTATTTTACATTTTTTACAGCTAAAGATTTCATTGTAGTACCTGAAAATCGTGGTAGTTTGCCGACAAGCTTGCAGCTTCGAGTACTCATTTCCAAGCCAACTGTATTTGAAAACAATGTTTGGCACTGAAAATAAGAAGAGATATAAGAAAAATATTAAAATCGCTATGGGAGTGACAGGAAAAAACGGAGTGAGACAGATTCCTCCAGTCTGATCCTTTATGATTCTTTTCTAGTTATTGAGTATATAAATTTCAATCCCCTAGTACAGCTGAGGGGGGAGAAAAATACATGATTATCATATCACTCAAAGCTGCACAACTTTAAAATCAGCTCCAATATAAATTCACTCTCTATAAAATGACTTTTAATATTCTTTTCCTTAACCTAAGTATTAAATTTTGTATGATTAAAAATTTATTTACTCTCTCTTCCTTAATTTAGATTTTTATTTGCTATTATTGCCATTCCCATCTGATCTTGACAAAATCTCTCTGTACATTATGGCAAGAGTATACCACTAGCTGTGACACATCACTGGGCTTTGAAAGCTAAGCCTTAAGGCAAATTAAAAGTGACCACTCCAACTTGATGGCTCAGACAATGTTGGTTATACTGCTGTTTCATAAAGGAAGAAAGGGGAGAAAGCAAGGGAGGTAGGACTCCTTTCCTGGGTTAGGTAATGTGTCAAGGAGCTATATGTCTACAGCAAGATCCTGTTATCTAATTTACATTGCAACCCGTCAGAATTTTGTCATATTAATTCACCTGTCTTAGATGATTTGCTACATATTTCAGAAGCTGCAGGTAAAACCCTGTTCTTTAATAACTCACCAGGTCTGGATGTGTCCCAGGTAAAGCAAATAAAACAAAATAAAATAAAGTAAATTTCATCCAAAATTATGTTCACCCAGAGCATCACATATGAATACCCTTCTCTCTAAGATAAAGTAGCTCAGACTGTACCTGTACCAAATTAAAAATATCCAAACAACAACCAACCAAAACACAACACCAGAAAAAAAAACAAAAGAACAACAACAACAACAAAACAAAGCTGAAAACTGATATGATTTATGATAAAACATGGAAGACTAAGTGTTGGCAGGAACATGGCCATAACTACCAATGAGCATATCACCGTCCTTTCAATTCCATATTAGTTGTTTTGTGAAATGACTTAGGTTTTGTTCTGTACCTGGTTGGGGTTTTTTTCCAGTTTTTCATCTCTGTTTTTTGTGGTTTTTTTTTTACTTTTATATATTTACAGAAAAGTAAGTACACAGGAAGGTAAGAATTTGAGGGTTTTTTTCCATCCAGTATGACACACCTATACTAAACATTGTAAATTCTTGCAATCAAGAAACAAGGAAGCCAAGCACCAAATTGTGGTGCAGTAGAAATATGTATCTATTAAGTCATAGAGTAATGCTTGCCTTCTCATCAAGCTGATGCCAAAGCTGAATCTTAGAAAAACAAGTTGGAAATTACTCCCCTCACTGTCCCCATCCCATCTGGTCAGGACAAGTTGCATGCCCTCAAATCCACATTAAGTTTCTGGTGTTTTGAATTTAGCTGCCCAAAAGGTCACTTAGAGCATCTATGATTGGCACAGTGTGGCATAATGGAAACATTTTGCTGACAATCCATTTTCACAGCGAAGAGCTGGTAGAGGCCATCAGCTCTCTTTGCCAAAGCCCCATCGTTGGAAAACTGTTTTCCTGGTGGCCTTTTTTGCCTTCCCAGTCCCTATGCATCTTTGGCTGTTTGGACCACAGCTCTGAGAAAAAATGGGCTGTTAAGTCCTCATGGCCTAAGAAAACCACATGAATACCTATTTTATGGTGTGCCATCAGTTCCAAAAAATGAAGAAATAATGTTCTTTGTAATGTACCTGAACTGAAACATTTAACTTGAACTTTTTGTGCATGTTCTTCAGTGAAATATATGGGAACATAAGAAGTGATTCATTATTTTAATCTAAGAGCTATTAATTCAAAAGGTGTCTGTCTGTATGAGCTGCTTTAATTTTGTGAGCTTCCTGCCCTCCATGCCCTACATACATTCACACTGGCACATTATAACACCACCTATTTTATTGCAAATCCATTTTCCATGTTGTGAACACCCATTTTATTGCAACATATACATGTTCCATAAAAATATAAGAGAGGCCATATCAGGCCACATCCATCTGGTCCAGTATCCCCTATCCATCAGTAGTCTGTCAGTCAGAGACAACTATGGTATTTCCTAGATATAATGTCCCAGATCACACTTTCCACATGCATGGTGTCTCCACAATTCACAAATGGTGTGAACTTTCTTTCCATGAATTGCGCTCACTGATTTTTGAATATATGTAAACTTTTGTTGTCTACCACATACTGCAGTAATTTTGATCAAGTTTTTTCAGCTGAAAAAGTTTTTGGCTGTAAAACTTCACCCAGTCTATTCCACAGTCCATCAGTCTAATCTGGATGGACCATCCCTTTCAAACCTTACCAAGAAAGATTTAAACATACTCAATAGAAAAGTCAAATTTTTAAATACTGAAGTCCTCTTTTAAACAGAATAACTTTTTCTGAACACCAGGAAGAAGGTCCACATTAAAAAGAGCCAACAATACGTCTGCTAGAACAGCAGCTCATTCAAGTCCCAACAAACACCATGAAGAAAAGTCCATTTTAAAGTCATTGTCCACATTTTCACCTTAAAATAAGCAGATTTTGGCTTATCATTTCTATATACAAGTAATATTAGATTTGTCATGGAGTCTTTATAGAAGATATATTTTAAGCCCTCTAAACTGCATGAAAAACCCAAGGATTATTTTTAAGAGCTATACTCTTTTTCTTTCACTGATCACTGTTAGAGCAAATCATAAAAGCTGAACCATTCTTGCCAGCTTTATTGTTTGCATATATTTTAAATAAAACTTTTATTCTATTTGAAAACACTTTGATGTTACTTTTCATGCATCTTTTTTCCTCTTTAAGAATAACAAATTATTCTGACAAACAACTGCATGAATGGGGAATATATGTTGCTTTACTATGTTAGGGATGCACCTGAACAAGGGGAAAAAGACCAGTTCCCTTCAGCCCTTGAAATGTGGTTAAAATATTAACTAAAAATAAATTAGTAATAGTCCAAGTGTTTAATAGTCCAAATGTTTAACAGTCCAAGTGTTTCGATGCATCCAATTCAGCAGAAGATTCTTTTCTTTCATGGTGGTTAGTTTTTTAGACTAATAAAATGCACAGGCCCTTTTGAAGCAAATGTGTACAATTTTAGGTATCGCACAGCTAAATAACAGTCTTCTATTGGTCAAAAGTACTCAGGTTATTCAAGCTATAGTGTATGATCCTTACATTCAGATAATAATACATGATGCATTCTAACTTTTCAGCGTAAGCAGTTTCTCTACTGCTTGTCTGCAGTGGCCACACTATACCTATAGAAATAAACAGGAGGCAATATCTTTCTGTCTAGAAAGTGCTTTACTCCTAGCACGATTTGGTAGGATGGCAATGAAATGACAACTTTCCCCACTGGCCAGTGAAATATTTCTAAGCTCATAGCAGCAAGAGCAAGGACTGCACCAGCTTCGTCCACAACGACCATTCACAGATACAGTGCTAAAGGGTACACCACTAATACAGGTGAAAACAGGTCTTGAGCTTCTTCTAAGATTCTTGTCTTCTTTTTGTAAAAGCATGGTTACATGGGATGTCTTGAACAATGGTCAAATGTCATAAATTACATTGCAATGACACAAGAAATAACATTGCAATGACAGCTTCAAACCGTTCCACTGCACACTTGGGTCCCACCACTACTCTCTTGGGTGACACAGGCACAGTGCCCAACAGCATGGACCACCCTCACCTGACATCTTCTCCCAGCCTACGGGGAGACCCTGGCTCCTGAGGAGCAGCAAAAGGCAGGAATCACCCTGCAATGAAGCTTTCAGTGGGAGCATCCATCTCCAGCTTTCAGGGATAAATAAGGCTCTCCTGAAATACATGGAAATAGAGGCACTTATACTCAACAAATAAAAAGAAAAGAAAATACAAAAAAGAAAATACAATAGCAAAAAAAAAAAAAGGTTTGAGTTGAGGAATTTTAAAAAATAAGTACAGTATGATATTAAATATTACATCCTCTTACCAGTGTAGGGTATGACAACAGATAGGAGATGAATTTTTAAAGTTCATTCTATCTATCTACCTATAGCAACTATCTCAGCATTTACACCATGGTCATCACTGTTTTATCTAAGGAGCTATCAGAGCAGTTGTGAACTTGGGAGTTAAAAGAAAAGACCTCTTTTTATCTCAAAGGTCATGTGGAAACTATAAAAATACAGATATGCAGTTCTATAAAATCCACAGGTTAAAAAGTACATCTATTAAAACAAAACACGAGTGCAGATTCATGTTTCCTGTGATAGAGGCTTGCTCCAACCTTACTACAGGGACACAGCTGAGCTGTGCATGAGAATATTGGTCCTGTTAGTGGTAAGGAGGCAGTGAAAGCTGAGGATGTCTGAGGTGACATTCAGGACACACCTTTATTAATTTTGGTAACTACTCTTCGTGCTGCTGTGCTGGTTCAGCTTAAGATGTGCAAATAACTAAGAACAGCTTATCAGGGAAAGCTGATCCATCCCCTGTCTTTAATGAGACACCCAGACAGAGAAACACAGGCAGCACCAATTCCCCATCCCACGACAAGCAACCCAAGGTTCTCTTTAACCTCACCCATGCTCTCGTTCCAGCAATAGACTGTTGACTGACATGGGCCAGCCTTGCAAAATTTCACCTTGGAAACTCACACTGTTTGGTAAAAAAATGGGAAAGATTCTCCTATCTTCTCTCTTGTTTCATGAAGCTGGTCAAATGCAGAAGGTAAAAATCAAAGGAAAGGCAAGAAAGGATTTTTTTGAAATACAAATAGTGTCCTCATTTTGTACAGGCTTACCACAATAACCCAATTAGGTAAATGGGAAGTTTTTTCTCAGTTTATTGCAGTACAATCAGGCATAGGGAGGAAAAAAGCAACAATTCAAAAGGGGAAGATATCAAGCTGATTCTGTTCCCTCTGTTAAAAGGCTCGCCACTGCTTAACAAAGATGTTTTGAAAAACCTTAATCTGCCACAATTATTAAAAGTACCTGTATAAAAATTTATTTGAAATCAATACTTTATGAACAGACATGAGCCCAGTTTTCAGAAATGTTAAACCCTCCTACTCCCACTGATTTCACCTGGAGTTGTGGATGCTCTTCTTTTCTGAAAAATCAAACCTTTAGAAGTTCATAGTATGGGAAAATAAAATGTCCACAGGAAAAAAAAAAAAAAAAAAAGGAGGGGGGGAAGAAGCACTTGTGTTATGACATTAAATTCTAGGTCTAATGTTGTGCTGGGAATAGTTATTTACACTGCTGGTAAATTTCATATCGGAAATCCCAGTCCACTGAGAATACTCTCCCCAACACTCATCCAAAAAAAATAAAACCACTAAAACACTGTAAACTTAAAATTCCTATGCTTTTTTTCCCTATGTATGAAGCTTAGTTAATTGTATTCATAAATGCCTATATATATGTAGATGTACAAATGTGCACATAGAAATCTATCGCTATATATCATGTATGAAGTGGAACTTTAGTGCAGGCAGAAACATTTTACTATTGAGACATTCATATTTATCCAACTCCCATTCCTGTTGGTACCAAAAGCAAAACCTCAGACCACTTATTTGGCTATCTAACTATGGATTTAGGTTCCCTGTTTCTCAGACTGTTTCCAAGCTCAAGTAGCTGAGTCACAGAACCACTTAATTCTCAACGATCAAGAAAGCGATATAGACTCCTAGCAATATCCGAATTCATTTTGCCATAGGTTAAATATACATGATAGATGACAGTGACATACCCAACTACTGTGTTATGTAATAAAGCTTTTGGTAGTTGGGTAACTTTAAAAAAATCCCTCCAGTTAATTAATTCAAAGTCACAGAGAGTTACATTTTTAAGTAACTTAACCACTTCTGAAATGTTTCCTAGCCAATCCTGTCAAAATGCTTGCCATTATAAACCTCAGCCAGTTTAGATCCTGAGGTATCTTTCTGAAGTTCAAACAGCTGACTGTTTCACTGCTACCTATTTTAATTAAACTGTACACTCTGAAAATAACACTGTGACAAAACATGCTAATTGCTAATGTTTGAGTAACCTCCTGAGACTGGCCATATGTTAGGAACCACTGTTTAGCAATGACTTGATTGCATGCTGTACTTGACAGGGACATTATGGAAGTGTTAAAGCCAAGTGTTTCCTACTGAAATGGCACTTATTCTGGACCATTCAATACATTAAAAAATATGGATTCCATTTTCAAAAGCAGTCTTAACTCTATTCCCAGAGAAATCAGTTGCAATAGGTCAACATTTCACGCTTTTGAAAAATCCTTCTTTCATGATCACAAAGGATTCACTTTTTAATGATAAGTTCCCCTCTGATCCCTCATGCAACTTGGATCACTAACTCCACGATCACGCTGGTACTCTTACGCTCTATGAGGCTCTAGTCTTTAAATAAGTGCTAGCTGAGGCCCTAACAAACTTTCATTATTAACAAAATATATCTATTTATTTGGAGGACAGTGTTAATAAGACTCTTTTGCTTCTGATGTTTAGGTACTTCACAATTCCATACTGTGCAATCACTGTAATTGCAGCATATACAATGGCTATATCTAAAGTTCCAAATATGCAACTCCCTGTAGTGAAAAATAAACTGAAAGGCCACTGCACGCATTTTCAGAGGTCTGTAATGCAATTGTAGCTGTTTAATAAAGTAAAACTCCCAAGTATCTAAAACACCTTGGTAGTCAGTTACCACTCCCGTAAGAATATCCTGGAGCATCTTTATTGTTTTACATTAGATACCCATATTTCATACCAAGATCTCCAATAAAACAAGGGACCATGCAAGAGGTCTAGTAATGTCATAGGAGAGAGCTTATTGTCAATGAAACAACCTTGTTTCTTTAATGAAACTCCACTGCTCATAATACAGTGTGAACCTACAGATGATGGTTTTAATGTGGGTTGTGTTTTTTTAAAGGTTACTGTACTTTTGGATCAGCAGAATAGTGTTTAGTCTTTAGTTATATCCAGGTTTGCACCACCTTTTCAAAAGGACATCCTCTACTGAGTCTCTGAAATACCTTCTTAACTTATGCTTCCCAAAGCCTAAGCACTGCAGAAGTTTCAAAATGTACTTTTTAAATGGAATTATGCAGAATAATTAGGCATAGAGAAGAATGATTATTTACAGAAGCCAAAAGGCCTACTCCTCCCCAGCATTATGTCATCAATTCTTAATGCTAATGTAACACTGAAAATAAGGACAGGACGGAATACGGGGAACAAAGGTATTGGGGGGTACAAAGGAAAGAAAGCATTAGAGAAAAAGGAGAAGGAAAAGTGAAGGGATTGCATGATATTCATTAAGAGATTAAAAGGAAAAGTCATCTGTTGCTAGCATTCAACCCTAATATTATATTTTACCAAAGAGAGAACTAAAAGACATTAACCTGTGTGTACTTTCTGATTTGTAAGTGTCATGCTAAGGGCAGAAGATGAACAAGCAAAGGATAAATCTATTTGGAAACTTTTGTTTGAACTTCTTTAGCATGCCTTTGAAAGCAAAGCCAGTCCTTATAAACTCTTTCTACAAGGACTTTAACAAGACATTTTAAGGATAAATGCTCATAAAATATTAGCACAGAGAAGAATCAGAATTTTTAATCATGAAAATTTTGACTGGAAATTTAATTTTAAAGCTTACAATCATTTGCCCAACAAAAATTCACTCCCATGTCATAACTAAATAGAAATAACTTTAAACTAAACATACAGTCATCAGTTCGGAGGTTATCCATATGCTGAAACAGAGATGTATAAAAGCTATGTGGAGCTCTGAATACATTTGGACTATGTACAAATAATAAGCAGAAGAAAAGGTTAAATTTAAATAATTTCTTCACTGCAGCGGAATCAGCCCTGACTCAATACTGTCCTTTTAGAAAAGACTCTTGGATGATATTCTTCTATGATGATTTTTTATTTCATCTTGCAAGTATAGTTTGATTTAGTTTCTAATAACTCAGCTAGTCTCTTAATGTTTAACATCACCACTTAATTGCAATTTTGTATTTGTCACCTGAAATAAATATGTCCTTTTCTCTTTAATCCCTCCTGTTCATTGAGGTGTTCCATTTTTCCATTCTCCAAAAAGGCATGGGAAAGCAATTTTTATACTCTCTACTCTGTCTCATTTTTATTACCAATGCCATTTAATCCTTCAATTTCAGAGGTGCTCTGGGCAGCCAAACTCCTGAGGATCAGTTTAAGAGATCACATCCTAAATTATGATCATTGTTAAAGAATTTAGAGAAATGGCCATCACGATGGCAAGTGTTCCCAGCAAGCAGTCTAAACTTGTTAGACTAGATTAAAATCTTATTGAATATTTTTATAAATGTTTTACTTTTTCAGTGTCAGGGTTTTTTTTCCACTCAATATCCAATACGGATGACCTTTCTTCCTAGATTTTTTTGTTTTATTCCAGTGAAGGCAAGCTCTCCCTTTGAGTAATCTCCTCTCTAAACAAACATAGTCACCTGAGCAGTTCATGAATCCACTAGTTATGTTTTCCAGACCACTCATCTCCTGTCTGCTTTAAGACTTGAGCCAGTTTCCTTCCATGGGTGTCTTGCCATCACTGATGACTCAACACCTCCCTCTGCAATCAATTGCTGGGAACATGATCAAAGTCCTGTCAGTCTGGTCAATAAATTGGTTCTCACCTTCAACCTAGAGCTCTAGACCCTTGTGTTTAAACCTATTCCAAGGCCTGAGATACACTTTTCTCTACATTCATGTCAATTACTTCACAGTCATGGCAACTGCACTTCCTCTGGACTTGACCTTATAAGACCTTATGCAACTTTATTCCTTATTCAGGCAAAACACTGCCGTGAAGTCCACTATCTGAAGTCCACTGTTTTAGGACAGGCCCATGTAATTTCTCTCACTGTGCTCTCTGATTCCTCCTTTCTACTGCATCATACATGAAACATTTGTTTTCCCCTACCCTATGACTTCTCTTTCACCATCAGGCCTGGATGTCATTCTTTACAAGCCACTTGTCACCCTTCCTGACTGCCAGTGTGTGGCAGCCCAACAAATAGCCCAACTCATAGCACATCATAGGTTTTGAAAGAGTTCTCTGCAAACACCCACAAATCCTTGCCAATCACCTTTCTTCTTTTAAACTCTTCCCAAGGCACTCAAACAATCAAATACTTCTACATTAAACTGCAATGTGCAGAGATGTTTTCCCTTCACTTTTCCCTTTGTCTCCCCTTTGCCCAGCTCCACAGCTCTCGGTTTGTGCAGCGCTCATCACAGGGCAAGTCTGTCCTGTGACCACAGCTCCCAAAGGTTTCAGGAACACTCACAAAAGTTATCAACAGATATAAAATCTATATGAAAGATGAGGCAAGGAAACAAGACACATTAAGCCACCTTCCTCTGCTACAAGACTTGACATGAAGGCAACAAGAAAAAATGCTCACAAACACCAGAAATTAAAGAAAGAATAGTAACCTATCAGTCTCTACCCTATATCCCTCGAAGTCCTGCATATACCAGCCTTTTCCTGCTTTCCTCTGTGTTCTGTAAGTGGCTGGGACTTGAAATGATAATTCGTGTTCATCTTTTCAAGCCTTGCAGATATCTCATCACCACAGAGTTACTCCAAGTAATGAAACACAGACATTAATTCAGTGCATTACTACCTCTCCCAGTCAGTCCAGAGGCAGAAAGTAAAACTGCAAAAAAGTTCTGCAGTGTATATCATTTACAAGATGTTCTTAAATTAAAAAAATAAAAATCCCATCTTAATAACAAGTGCAAGATCTGATGTCTGAGAAATATATTCTAGTCTGCTGCAAAACGTTGGCATTTTCGAGACAAGACCATTTAAAGGGCATAACCTAATGAATCATTAGCACCAAAGCCCATCTAAATTAAAACTATAATAAGATGCTTTTAGAATCACGCACCCCCCTTTTTTTTCTCTCCACCCTTGTTATTTCACTTTCAGAGAACATCCAGAAGTCCATTTACTTAAATGTGCTCTTAAAAATGGATCATTCTGATAGATTTGATGGAGTCCCTTTCTCTTCTGTCACAGGAAATAAATTGGACCTTGTGTTTTTAAAAAAGAAAATGTGTCAGACCAGGTTCCTATTTTCAATGGAAGGGGAAAGACACTTCTTTTATGAGGATCTACCCTAATATCAGATTAAGTTTTACATTATATGCATGAATTCATATTATTTCCATCCTTTCTACAGGTGTTTACTTAATGTAATTTCATATATATTCATACATCAATATTTTTGTGGGCTTTTATATAAGAATTAAATAATCCAAAACAGGACTTCCTTGAGATTATATCCAGGTTCTACAATATGCAGAGGTATCTAGGAAGTTATTGGACGAAGGGGGGAACTTAGTAACAGAATACAAGGAAAAGGCTGAGGTACTCAACACCTCCTTTGCCTCAGACTTCAATGAAAATATTTACTATCTTCAGGACAACTGGGCTCCTGAGTTGGTAGATGAGGGTGGGGAGCAAAACATAGCTTCTGTAATCCAGGAGGAAGTAGTTAGCAACCTGCTGTGCCGCTTAGACCCTAACAAGTCAATGGGTCCGGATGGCATTCATCCTAGGGTGCTTAGGGAGCTGGCACCAGAACTGGCGAAGCCACTCTCCACCATTTATCACCAGTCCTGGCTAACTGGGGAGGTCCCAGATGATTGGAGGTTGGCCAGTGTGACACCCATCCACAAGAAGGGATGAAAGGAGGATCCAGGAAACTATAAGCCTGTCAGCCTGACCTCAGTGCTGGAAAGGTTACAAAGCAGATCAGCCTGAGTTACACCAAGGGGCACGTACAAGAAAACCAGGGGATCAGGCCCAGCCAACATGGGTTTAGGAAAGAAAGGTCCTGCTTAACCAATCTTATTTCCTTCTACAACTGGGTGACCTGTCTGGTAGATGAGGGGAAGGCTGTGGATGTGGTCTACCTAGACTTCAGCAAAGCATTTGACNTGGAGAAGAGGAGACTCAGGAAGGACCTCATCACTCTCTACAACAACCTGAAGAGAAATTGTAGTCAGGTGGGGGTCAGGCTCTTCTCCCAGGCAACCAGTGACAGGACGAGAGGGCTGGTTGAGGAGAGGTTTAGGTTGGATGTTAGGAAGCACTTCCTCCCAGAAGGGGTGACAGAACCCTGGAATGGACTGCCCAGGGAGGTGGTGGAGTCACCACCCCTGGAGGTGTTTAAGAAAAGACTGGATGCTGCACTTAGTGTCATGATTTAGCTGATGTCGTGGTGTTACATCGTAGGCTGGACTAGATGATCTCAGAGGTCTTTTCCGGCCTCAATGATTCTGTGATTCCGTGAAGTGTCCCAGGGGTGTTGTGTGGGGTGTGTGTGTGTGACTGGTAAAAGACAAAACAAAACAAAACAGCACCACCCAGAACCCTCACAAATATAAATAAACTTCTACTAGCTGAAACTCAAGTATTTGAGCTCTTCACAGTAAGGTTCTGCTCAGCTCTGGCCTAGCCTGCTTGTGAGGGCACAGCAAAAGCCAAGATTCCCAAATTCTCAAGGAATCACAGGGAGGAAGACTTGACCACATTCCCAATAGCAAGTTTTAATCTGAAGAAGCTGAAAGGGAAGAGGCAAAATTTTCAACACTGAAGGCTTTCCTGAACTTTATATCCAAGCCATCAACAGTGACTGACAAAGGAGACAAGCCCCTTCCCAATGTCACATAAGATAATTTAGTATGGTAGAACTGCAGATGGCACTTTTCTGAATAAGTGTACACTCTAAATTCATTATTTTGGGGCTCTCATATTCTCTTCCTCCACCAATAATATCCTAAAAAAGCCATATCTCTTTAAACTGCTTCCTAAAACCATGAGTATTTCACCCTGAAGGATGGAACCTAGGAGAACTATTCTTGGGAAGTTTACTCATAAAATCTTGCCAGCTTACTTGAATGAATTTCCTTATGTGATTATCTGCAAATCAGCTCTCTTTGACTTAACTGTCCTGTGTTTTGGGGTTTTTTTTAACACAGACAGTTTGTGGGATTTGAGTTGCAGATGTCTGCAAAGGTGAAATAGAGCTAATCCAGGAACAAAATAAGTGGAATAAAAAAAGAAGCCCTAAATGTTTAAGGTGACATATCAAATACAGATATAATCTAAAAACGCATTCAGTTTATATAATGGTTGAACTGACAAAGCAGCAATATGAATTTCTCACCCTGCTACCAGTGCTTAAGGAAGCTGACATCTGAGGTTTGGGTTCAGCCTCTATTAGAGGTAGGGTGAGAAAAACTCCAGTTTAGGAGTTCTAGTTCCTAAGTAGTTTAGTTACTTCCAGAAAGCTCACCCATAAACACAAACACAAAATGAGCACCTATAGTCTGGATTCTACATACACCCACTTCACCAGACTGCTGTTAGTCATTTCCAGCAGTATCTCTATTGCATAAGTTGGCATATGAGCCTGCATATTAACTTTTATTCTGTTTTTTATACACTTCAACAACAACTGAAAGGTGAACCAAGTGCAAGCTAAATACAAATACTAATTAAAGGGAAATATTTCCATATTTGTTTTGATTTAAATGGTTTAAGTGGGATGAGCAGAAGCAAAGAAGCTGACTGTGTGGAGGAAGAGGAAGAGTCAGTAAGACTTCTTCGTGATAGATGTGTCATTGATTCATTAAACCAGAGTGCTGAATTATGCTTGGTAGAACAGTCTCATGACAGCAAAAAGAGGCAAATGGACAGCATCATATCCTTCATATATTCTACTAATTTGTGTATTTTCCTTTTCTAAAAAAAGTTTGAGAATTAACTGTGATCACTTTGTGGTCATTTTCCTCTGAGCAGCCACTAATTCAGTATTTCACAAATCTGGGATTTGAAATTTCTGGGGAATGTGGCATTCCACACAATGTGCCAAATCCATCGCTCGGGATACGAGTATCCATCTTTCCAGCTTCCCTGCCATGGGATGGGTCTCTTAGAGCTACAAGGCTGCCGTGCCAAGGAGTAGCCCTCAGAATTTGGAAAGGCTGATCAGAAATATTTCAGCGAAAACCACAGATCATTTCATTTTTCCAAAAAGGTAAGAGAATTTTATAAAATTGACCTGGCAAGTGAGATCATGAGCCTGAGGAGAGCCCAATTAAATTCAACAGATTCTCTCTGATGTGCCAGCAAAGGGGAAGAAGCACTTAAAGGAAAACTGAATCATAAAATAAAATATAATCTGTTCACTACACACGATTACAAGGAAGAATAAATCATTACAAAAACGGCTTAAATTTATAATATATTTCATTCATTTTTTGCAAAGTATAAACGAAATGTCTTTATCCCTAAGTTTTGAGGGCTTATAACTAATTAAAAATATTCATAACAAACAAAATTACTTGCTCAGTCCAAATAAATCCCTGCCCACATAAATCAAATAAGCCCAGAATCACAAGGAAAAAAAAAATTAAAAAAATCCCAGCTTGCCTCATGCTCTTCAACCCAACCCTCAGCGAAAGCTCAGCAAAAAAATAGCTCTGTAGCATGTTCTGAAAGTTAAATTTGGGCTATTTTGGACCTCAGGGAGGATAAATTCTGAAATCAAAGAATCTTCATGGAAACCCCCTATCACCATTTCCTTTCTATTAAGAGAAAAGCTCAATCATTTATGCATCTCTGCAGATGATATCTATGGTAATACACAGATCCCTAAAAAATAGCCCGTTAAAAGGATGAGCTGAAATAATTTCCAATAAATTTCACTCAGTTTTGAACAGCAAGCATTTTGCAAAGATCAGAGGTATGTTATAACATCCTACAGAGAGTCACAGGCTGCACTAAAGTCAGTGTTTGAATCATTTTAAGTTGTAGACAGGTCACACACTTCTGGCATAACATGTGAGTCTCACAGTGGAAAAGGTGCAGATGCCTCCAGTAGGTCTTAGACAACTGCTACCTTTTAGATATGGAAGACCAAAGAAAACCTTTTGGCTAGAGATGGGCACTGGTTCAGATATTTCCTGTGTTCTTAGGATCCAAGAAAATGAGTACAATGTTCAAATCCATATTCTGTGAGATCCATTTTTCAAGGATCTCTCAAAGGCATTTTGTGAGGTTCAGACTCAAAGCAGCACAACTCGGACTCCCTGATTCTGGGTGTTTTTTCAATATAGCTTCTGTTTCTTTTTCCCAGCCTCACTTTCACCACAGTCACTCTTGTCTGGGCAGAATCTTCAATATTTTGGTGCCTCCCACACATTTGTCTCAAACACTCACTAAGATCACATGAAATGGGGAGGAAGAGTTGGTTGTCACTGGATTTTGTGTCACTTGTGCCACTTGATTTGTGTATAACATTATACAAAAGTGGGTGCAAAGCCAAGGTTACTGTCCCACAGGTCAGCCTACCCCAGGTTCAACAAATTAACACGGCTACACATATTTCATATCTAGGCGTGGCTTAGCTGACGAATAAAACCCTCAACCTTTCACAGTCAGAACATAATCTAAGGTTGCCTAGCAAAGTCTAGACAATTGAAAATGTATCAGCTTTCATAAACTTCTGGAAATAATCCCATTTTGTTAATAACCTACAGTCACAAAACTAGTATCAGACTGCCAAGATGCCAAACATCAAAGTCTAAGAAAGGTGGACGTTTCCTAGTGTTTTCAACTCTTTGCTCTCATATATTTTAGTGATGAAAGGCATTAATTGTTTCTCTAATCATCATCCAACATCCTGCAATAAACAAAATAACTACCCTCACTTTTAGAG
>VWZY01003159.1:232434-249520 GCA_013399075.1 Chloroceryle aenea
GAAGTTTAGTTATATACCATGGGAAATTAACTCAAAAGTGTACAGAAGAGACTATATTCAGAGTACTAAAATCCTTTTATATTTATATAAAAAAAAACAACAACAAAAACAACCGAGTGTTATGGAGTTGCGGTTACTTTGTTGTGTTAACTACAGAAGCAGAGACTGTGCGGATGAATGGCACAGAACAAGAGAGCATAATGGAGGCAATCAACCGTTAGGCTGGTTCACAATGCAATCCAGGCAATTAAAAGCTCACCAGAGTTTAAATGAAATGCTTCTACTTATTTCTGTGCACCACGCTGCACAGGCTATTATTTATGTCTCTTTTTTTAATTATGATTTCCCTTAAACCGTCAAATAACTCAGAATAGCAGGGTCTCGGAGGTAATAAAAATTTTCCACAGAACAATTTACATGCCAATCTAAAACTAGTTACGACTCCTGATGTGCTACTTGCAAGTTCTGAAATGTTTCTTAGCTTCTGAATCCCTAACTTTTTTTTTTTTAAAGTCCGTGTGTGTATTGTCCGGAGTAATTGGAGCTCTGAAAGCTTTTAGGATGAAGCTACAAAGTGGGGAAGCATTGGAAAAGTATTCTTTTTATCTTCTACTAGATCTCTAACTCTCTTGTTGACTGCATATTGTCTGTCAGTTTGCTGTCTTTTAAAGACCAGGGCACCGATACTTCATTTGCTTCAGAGTGGTTTTCATTATTACCTTTTTAAGTAGAGGCAAGTTTCCCTTTCTTGCTGTATGTACCACTGTCCTTGGTAGAACTGTGTGAATGACTCCACAAAAGTGGGGAGGGGGAGGACAGTGGTCTTTAAAAGTTTTTAAATGATGAGGTGCATAATAATATCCAGCTCTTCCTCTCTTTACATGCCTTCCAAAGACTGTCTCTACCGCAAGCCAGAAACCGAGTTCTATGCACCACACTCGGTGCCATCAGGGACTAATCCTGCTTACAGATGCTACTGCATCACTAACAAAATACAGTTCATTATGACAAATCTTCATTCCCTTTGATTTTTGAGAAGGGTGATGATTGGAATGAAATGGATTTTTGTTTCTCAGCCTTCCTCCAGCAGCCTAATTTCACTTTTTTTCAGCAATCTTTCCTCTTTATCCTCAAATCATAGTTGCAAATCAGTTGTCGGTGTTTCATCACATAATAATAACAATAGCCAGGGATAGGAGTCAGTTGCATGGAACTTATTTGGGGAGACTGAAGGAAATCCAAAGACCTGAAAATCAGGTTATGAAGTTCTCCCTTTGAAAATTCTAAAGGTGGTGGATAGTGATGAAAAAGTCTTATTCCTGACACAGCTCTGCAGTTTATGTGCAGTATCTTGGGAACTGGGATTGGAGGGAGAGGGAATGAAGAGAGGGATAGAGGAAGCCCTTGGAAGCATATTGGGATGAAATAAAAAGGGTTTGCTTGGCAGTGACAGACCAGGCACTGAAATTTCTCAGTTCCAAGAACAGATCTGCTCTGTGATGCAGATTATGGGTAGGACTCTGCACAACTGAAGGGAAAGCTGGGTTAGATCTATTTATTTATTTATTTACAGCCTGGGTGTAACACTTCTGCGATTGTATCTTTTTTTTTTGACTTATTCTATAAACTGTGCTTATAGAGGGGAGGGGGAGAGCAGGGCAGCCGGGCTGCATATCGCTACCTGATATTTCAGCATCGAGCAGTTTGGATGGTTTTGTGGGTACTGTCAGCCTCTGAAAGGGTCCTTCCAGTGTCCTAAGAAATAAACAGGTACTTAAACCACAGCCTGTGAAAAGCTGTCTGACAGTAAGCTGCAGGTATTCTTACTGCCAAATTAAGAGAGAGCTAAAAATATATGAGTCCATATCTGAAAACTGTAACTGTATCGGAGATCTTATGGGAACATTAAAGGGAAGAGAGATGGTCTGAGGTGATCTGCATTAAGGTGGCTCATACAATACAGAAAAGAAAGTAATAAAATGTTCTGGTTTCAAAATTAAATGATTTAATCCAGAGCATGTGAAGAAAAGGGCACGTGCAAAGAATTTGGGGATATGTTAAACACTTACTGGAGTGCTGTTTTGTGATTCGTTTTCTTTAGAACCTTTCTAGGCTTCAAAAAAAGAGCAACTTTTTTATAATGAATCAGTAGTTTGAGGATTTTTTTGTTTTGGTTTGAACTTTCATTAAAATAGAAGCAGCTTCATTGCCAGTAAAGTGCAAAAAGATCAGATCTATCAGAGGAGAAAAGCATCCCTTCCCTCCAAAAACTGCCGCAGATTGAATCCCTAATCTGAAGATACTGCCAGTGGGATATCAGCACCACCTTCTCTCTCTGCCTCTGGAAAATAGATGTGCAGTGTCTGTTCCATGGGGTGTCTGCACCTTTTCACTCCCCTCTACAAGGAGGGTTTGGGCTAACCAATGTGAACGATAGTGCTCTGTCGCCTTTCCGCGTGTGGCAAATGTCTCAAAAACTGTGTAGGGGTATGTGCAAGATTATGCAAGCTGTGCTTTTATTTGTAATGCAACAACCTTACATTTGCAGCATATACCTCGGGAGTTATCAGTCTTGATTACTGCAATTTGCTCCGATATTTGCTTGTTGAGCCTTGTTTCTGTGGCACCTTGTTCTCTTCAGGCGGCACAGGACAGTAGATCAGCCTGGATCAGAGACTGTCAGCCTCCACTCTCTAACCTGCTTCCTTATCAGGCAACAAAATTTCTACATTAAGACTCTTTTTTTTTTTTTTTTTTTTTCCCCCTTTTTTTTTTTTTTCTTTAAAGCCTTTCAACTGTGTTAGCTCCTGGTTTACACTGGTTTTCCTTGAGCTAAAGATCAAAGTGCTAGAACTGCCCTTCACGCTTCTGAACTTTTTTACTGAGTTCCAAGAAGTTGATACAAATTGTGGCCGATTTCATATGTTTGTCCTCTCTGAGGCCAAAGAAAGGGGCTGGGGATAAGCCAGTTCTTGGCATTTAGCAGATATTTTTACTCCACTGAGATACGCAACTTTACAGATTAAGGCTTTTTGACCAAGTGAAGGTATTAGACTTCCAGCAGCACTCCTTCATAGTCTGGTATAGGTTCTTTACTAAAAAATCTCTGATATTTTCACTGCTTTTCATAATTTATTTCTAGCTATGTTATTTTGCTGCTTTACGTTTGTACCCTGAATTCAGGGGAGTCAGTTGGCCATTGAAAAATACTGTAAACATTCAGCCTTTGTGTCATGGTGCTTGCTCAATACAAGATATGAGTATTCCTTCCCAGATCTGCCACAGGCTTAGTGTGGAGCCTTGTGCGTGTTGCTGGATCTCGTTCTCCCCTGTTGTGAACGAGAAACGGATCCAACGAGTGTGTGAGTGGTGTAGGAGCTATGAGAGTAACGTTGGTTAGGAGGTTATGGGAAGACAGCAATCCTGGTTTTTATACTTGCCAATAGAAGTACGGCCCTTACAATTTTGTTGTGAGCTTTAGATGTCACGCAGCAGTACTGCCAGGGTACTTCGGGGTGTCCCCTAGAGCTGTCTCCTTAGAACTGAATGGCTAATTTTACAGATAAATATATTGCTCAAAAATGCATATCGGAGTGTATTGCAAAGAGGGCAGCAAAGCTTGTGTGCTCATATGTCACAATAAGAATTACTGTTTCAAATCCAGTGATCAGCTTCGCAGGTGAAGCTTGGGAGTTCAGCTTGGTGACCCTGGAAAGTCACTTAACTGGCTCCATGGTCACCACAATCCACATATATTCAGTGTGTTCTAGGTACACTTTTGCATACAGTTCCCTGGGACACCTCAGCCAGTGTAGCATTTAGCTTCTTGTCTTCGTAGCACTAATATCCATAAAGGCACGCTGTGCCACCGCTTCAAGGATTACACTCATTTTCCTGTTTTCCTTACGAGAGCTTTTAATAAAACACAGCAAGCCAAACAAAAGCCCAAACCCCAACTTGTTCATGTTCTAGCTCCCTGAGCCTGCCAGGCTGTAGTGATGTGTTACAGCAGCAGGTAAGATCTGCTGTTAGAATCTGGGACTGTAAAGCTTTCTTAACAGTAGGTAGTAGAGTGTTCTTGATGAGGAGCTCTTGAATTTGCTTTTCTTTGTTACGAGACCCTGACCTTGCTCAATCTCTGCATAACAGGGCACCATATCTTGAATTCTGGGGTAAGATTTGTTTGTTGGCAACAGCATTTGTTCCCAAGTGTTGACAAATTCTCATTATAATATTTAGGTGCACTCTAATGAGTATTAGTAGCACTTTTTTTCTTATACCTGTGGCTTTAAAATGTTGAGATAACCTACTAAACGCACTGTGTGTCAGTTCTCTGGTGCCTGTTTCATGTCCAGAGCACCCATAGCGATCTGATTTTGCCTATTCTAAGAAATAACTTTCAGAAAATTGGTCTGAGTGTAATGGGATGGCAGTTCATGCAATTGAGCAAGAGAGACCAGTCTGTAAGCACTCTGGGGCAATGACCTTCTGCCCGTTTACTATAAAACCAAGGGCAACTGATTTTTATATGGATCTCTGGAAGCTGGCTATGGTGGTCTGTGTACCATTGCTCAACTCGTTCCACTTTTACCAGTTCTGTCCCTTATACAGTGATTAAGGTGTGTGAATTGTAATTTAAATGCCCTTTGCTATTACATCAAAAGGCACATGCACGTAACGGACACTGCTAACTGTTGGCTAAAACTGGTATTGGAAAGTGGGCAGAGTTGGGTTTTTTTAGGTTTTGGATTGCTTTTTTTTCCTCGACAAGCTAGCAACTCTCCAACCTTGTGCAGATTATGTAAAATCAGATTTTTCAGAAGGTACTTACACTGAAAGTTGTAAATAGACACACTGGTACTGAAGTCTCTGGAAATCTGATTGCTTCATTCATGTGTCTAACACGAACTGAAATGTTAGAAACTAAATCCCCCCCGTCCATCCTGCTAGCACCAAGATGTCTATGACAAACTCCTGAAACTCTGACCCTGGGCCTCTAATACCTTCAGTCTTTTCTCCTTTAGAATCTCGAGTGCTTTTATATTTTATAAAGATAGTGCAAAGAGGTCAAAATATGCAGATTTGGTTATGTTTGCCATCATACATATGCTGTTTGTTTAATTTTTTTGGTTGCTAAATATTGGATACTTTGGGAAGAATTGGATGGCTTTTCCATTGAACTGTTTTAATTTTTCATTTTAATTTTTAAATCCTATTTCTTTTCAGCAAAGAGACCAGGTAAATGAGGTGTTAAAGAGAAGCTGTGGAACTTAGAGCAGTGGAAGTTTCTACTCTCAAATTTATCTTAACATGTTTTTCAGCTGGCTGTGGACTATCTAGGTTATTTCATCCTATCTACACGATTGCCTCTTTAATGAACTGGGTGTAGGGGGAGTGGTGAGGTGGAGGAAGAAAAGGGCAAGTCTTGCACTCTCGAGAATATCTGTTTTCACCCTTCTTGTCTCATTGTATTTCAGGTATACAAATGCTCTCAGTCCAGCCAGACACCAAGCCGAAAGGTTGTGCTGGCTGCAACCGTAAGATTAAAGACCGGTATCTTCTAAAGGCCCTGGACAAATACTGGCATGAAGACTGCCTGAAATGTGCCTGCTGTGACTGTCGCCTGGGGGAGGTGGGCTCTACCTTGTACACCAAAGCCAACCTTATCCTTTGTCGCAGAGACTATCTGAGGTAGGCTACATCCTTCTTACATTCACTGACAAACTTGCTAAATCTGTCCAGCCCTTCACATGTAGTCACTGTTGCATAAGTAGCACTTGAGAGCTGCGAGGGTGAGTGTGTGGTGGAGGGTGAGAAAACAAATACAGCAGTATGGAGGTAAAACTAAAACCTGAAGCAAAAAGCACATGTAACCAGTTCATGTAAGCAGTTGCCAGTTTTCTGATGCTAATAGCAGGAGTCCTGTGCTCTGAGGAAGAAGAGTAAACCTCTCTGCAATTCCCACAGTACTGTGCTCCTGGGGAGCTGGTGATCTTCTCCTCCTTGCAGCACAGTGGTGACCAGGCACAGCAGCCTGAAACCACGTGCATGGTTTTCTCCAGCTTCAGGGCAAGGTTTGAAGTCTGTAAGCGTGGATTGCTTCACTTGTCTTTGGTTACCCACTTTTATCCTCTTAGTTTGCCAAGGGATTTCATTTGTGGCACCAGCAGCTTTTATGAATATTGCCATTTAGCTGTTAGACACTGGACCAGGATGACCAATTGTCTTCCTTGTGCTAAACAACCATGTAGCTAGTAGGCTTGAATCCAATCTGGTCCTGATTTAATCTGGTGAGCTGGGTGGGACACTGTGTAACTAACCTGTTGCCACTTCTCAGACATAGCAAATTGTCACCTGATTTTCTATCTTTTTGTTTGCTTGTGGACTTAGATCCTCAAAAGTATTTGAGGTATAACTCGTAGCACAGTAGTGATGAGCAGTGCCAGCTTATTTGCAGGTTTTATGTCAGTAAATAGGGCTACTTTGCAGGAGCTAAGTTTAATCAGGACATTTATTCTCCCTAGGCTCTCAATAGTAAATAGAGAGAAGAGGCTCCTCTGGGGTGATTCAGAGCACCTATAGGAGCCCCTTTCCTCCATTCCCTGCAGAGGAGGTCTAATGAGACTAGGTGCTCCAGGCTAACCTGAGCTTCTGGGAATATTTCTCCTGCCCTTGTAGTGAAGCCTTTTTCTTTTAAAGGGACATTCAAGTCAGTAATACATTGGGGAAATATTAAAATTCTTTTTGAATGTGTTAGCTCACATGTTCATTTTAAGCACAGGTATGGCACAGGAGGTTCCCACACACTGATCAGTTCCTAAGTTGTACAGCATGGGTAGGTTGGAACGGGAAGTAAGATGAAAGCACTACAAGTAGCTGTTGGTACTCTGGCTCCCCATGTTACAGCCTGTTTTTTTCTAGAACGGGACAAAAATGTGTTGTGCATTTGTCAAGATGGGGATGCAAAGCAGATCAGTGCTCTTCAGGCACAGGCTTTACTTATTGGTAAAAATGCTCTCCCACCCATAAAAACTGAGCTGAATGAAAGATAAAGTACTGGGAATTTTGTATAGAGTCTTCATCTTAAAGCCATCGTGTTAAAGCTGCCAAAGAAGTAGGTAACAAAACCTTACTTTTAAAAGCTGGCATGGAACTGCTTGTCTAGGAGGTAACTGTTGTACGTGAACCTAGGTCACTTGTGATCTTAAAGTGTGTGCCTATAGAGAGCTATTGAACAGCTTCTGAGGGGGAAGGTAACACTTCTACTTTTTAAAACCCATTTTAAGAACTTGTATAGGATATGTGCCTTGCAGGAGTGAGACAACTCTGCTATGGCTTTTTGATCTGAGTTCCCAGTTTACCAGATTCTTCGAACTTACAGAATCTCCAAAGTGCTAGTGCAGCAGATCCAGTGTTTTAAAATCAGATATTTAAATCAAACCCCAAAGTGATCGAATGGTAGAGATATGAGCAAAACATTTCACCAGCACAGATGCACACGCACACACTGTTGCTCTGTATTCTTTGAAAGTCTAACAGAAGCAAATATTTTGCTAACAGATTGTTAAAATTCGTACTAAGAGATTTAGAGAATCTAAATTTAATCTGTCATAACCTCATTCAAAGCTATTGTTTCAGTTTTTTGTTTATTCACAGTATTTTGCACCAGTGAAAGCAGCATACATTCAAGTCCTATAATCAGTTTTAAGGTGTTTCTGATTTTTGTCTCTGGGTTTATCAAGTCTTAATGAAGCTATCATGTCATGAGCCACTTTTTAGTGATTCTTTTGAGTGCATAGATTTAAACTTGGTATTTACACTAAACTTCAAACCGATGCACTTAAGGTAATTGCAGATAGTCATTTGCCTTGTTGCATCTTATCTTCTTAGTTATGTGGTGAACCTACAAAGTGATCTTTTAATGCTAATGTAGAAACTAGTTAAATGTTCTCTAGCTTTGTAGTCAAATAAGCTTTCATATTTAGCAACCCACTTTAGGAATTTAAAGAACAAATTACTTTGTGCTAATGATCAGATTAGGGTTCTATTACAGTTCCAAGCTATCCTCCTTTTATTTTTTTTTCCTTTTTTCTTTTTTTTTTAACCATAAAGGGAGACTTTGCTACATATAAAGCTGTTCTAGCTTCCTATTAATTTCTGTGGTGCCCTCTAGAGGATATATGGCTTGCATGATACTGTAAGGAGTAAATTGCTTATTAACTTGTCTCTCTGTATTCGTCATGTCTTTCAATAAGACAGCCATTCTGCAGATGCTATGAGCAATAATGTAGCTAGTTTGGGTGCTTTAACAGTCCCGGTTAAATTTGCAAACTGTGTGATTGTGCCTATTTGCAAAGATACTTCCAGTAACTCTCATTTTGAGATGCCTGCCAAAACGCTAAACTCTCCCTCAGCCCTGATGCACGCTCATGTTCCACATTTCAGCTCTGAGGTATTTATTTTATAAATACCCTGTTATTTTCAGAACTTCACAGCTTGCTTTGCTTTAGCGCTCTCCTTCGGTAAAATTAGTTAATTTTAGTGTATTAAAACCTTTTCCTTTGAACTGGGGGGCATTGAGGGGATGGAAGAAATCTTTAATGAGGTAATGAACTTCGAAAATGGTTTGGGTGTGAAAGGCTTTATGCTGCAATCTGATTCATGTAAGTCACTCAAGTGGTTTCAGAGATGGTGTATGACACCAAGGGTAATAGGGTGGCTGGAGCAGGAACGAACTCTGTTTTGTTAATGAGGATGAGAACAGACTTGAGTAAAGAAAGGACTCAATGTTAGCAATAACATAGCCGGTGAAAATGATATGCAGAGTATAATTCCCCTGAAGGCTTCTGTCTCTTGCTTATACACTCTGGGGTTAGAAAGTGAAGACTTAATTTAAGGAACTTAGGTTTACTCCAATATTTCAAGTCCATTTACAGTAAGTGAAATATGTAAGAAGGTTTGGGTTGTTGTTTTTTTTTTTTTTCCCCGTTTTCTTTTTCCCCCAAGAGCTGTACGGTGACATCTTAATGTATCAGCCTATGCTGCTCTGTCCTCTCCTGACTGGCAGCATGTCCATTTAGAAGCACAATATTCCCTTTGAAATCTGTCATTACTGCCATTAATGACCAGTCGTTATGTTAACAGCCTTTGGGCTGTTAACATGTCAAACTGGTTGTTAACTAGAATGTTATTACTTGAACTGCAGGTATGAGTTGTGTGAAATGCACTTTGGTTCTGCGTTCTGGGATGATTCTGTTCAAAACAATAGGGAAACAGCACAGCATTTGCCCTTGGGGTGCCAAGGAATTTGCTTTCTGTTCCATCTGCTCATTTGATCTCTGCATATTCGTGAGGTCCTTCTACCCCTGGGCAGCCTCCTAATTTCAGGTGCAACTATGTGCTATCCTGTCTGTTAGCCTTGCGTGCAAACGGGCAGCCACAGATACTTCCCCATGCACGGTGATGCCTGCCGCACGTCTGAGATTAATATCTGGCCCCTAGAAGTGCAAAATGAAAGACCAACAATTACATGTAACTCAGTTGTATTAAATAATGAGCTTCCTCGGATGCAGCAAAAATATGAAAGTACAGCTGTGCTAAGCTAGTAGCAATGTAGGTCAATCACCCTTTTCACTTAGGTTTTTAACTACGCAAACCCTGCTGAGCGACCAATGACTACAAAGTGCTGTTTCATTCCTATTTAATTTTGGCAGCATTTTACTGAAGAGCAGGCATTCATGCAGCTAAATTATCTTCACCGTTTCTGGTTTTAACTTCAGCTCCATGACACTAAATGTTGGAGTGCATATCTCTTAGTAAACACAAAGAATACTGTTTCTGATTTTTCTTTTCTTTCTTTTTTTTTTTTTCCCAAATCCATCTCTTAACATGGAAATTGAATTAGAACTTTTATTACCTTTTGCATAATTTCCCTAGCCAGACAAACAGATCATAGGAAAAGGATTAACAGAAGTAATATATTGGGGTGGCATTTTTGCCCTTAAACACATCTAGAACATTACTGGGGGTGTGGGTGACACAAAAGTCTACACACACCCCTCCCACCCAGCATGGGTATTGATTTTGTTCATAAATGTACCACAGAGTTTAAAAGCATCACTGAATAACTATGAAGATGAGTAGATGAAGAAAGGGGAAGATCATGTTAGTTTGGTTTCGGGGTTTTTTTCTTCCCATCTTGCTGGTTCAAAGACAGGGCAAGTTTTTAAAATACAGGTATTGGATGAGGTCTTGTAAATAATGAGACGTGATTACAGAAAAGTGTTGAACCATTGAAGCATCGTAAAGATTCTGCCTCTGTAAAATATTTATTTTGTGAAAGGGTCCAGACTGAAGAGAGTAGAGTTTAGAAGTGGTCTTTTCTCATAGAACTAATCACACTCTAAAGGCAATTATTAAAACAGTTATTATGTAGGAGTAGTTAGAGGGACTTAAAATGTCTTCTGTCCTGCTACTGATTGGCAGATCCTATTTCTCTCTCGTGTTGTGGAAAGTGTACGCTAAGTTTTGCAAACCACCTCAGCTGTCATCTCTCTCTAATGCATGTGCAAATACTCTATATGGATATTTTCATAGATAGAGGGTTCTAAGATGTTGTCAAAATCCCATCTCAGTACGCTTGCCCAGCTTGATTAAATGAGGGTAGATCTTGCAAGATTTAAGCACTTGTGAGTTTTCAGGAATATTCAGGTGCTTACAGAAGTGAGGCTTATGAGAGCTCTGCTTTCTTCACTAAAGCTTTGTAGAACTGAACTCTTATCGATACACTAATACCTTTGTTGCAAAGCATTGAGGTATTCAAGGGAATACTTGTTTGCAGAAATGGACCGTAAAAAATATTTTAAAAAATATATTAGTTTGATATGTGTAATATTCTGGTTGTACTATTTTTGCTGTGTGAGTGTTCTCCTACATTTACATTAATTGTATCATTTTGCATGTCTTAAAGAAAACAAAACAATAATACTCTTTTCCACTAATTGTCAAAAGTTTTGAAATCCCAGAAACACTGTAAGAGTTCTTGAAGAGATAAGGGTGCACTACAAGGAGAGCAATGCACGTACGCACAGTTAATCCGCCCAACTCGCAAAGAATAATGCTTTTGATTTAGTTACACTCTGCCCAGTTTAACTTGCTCTTATTTTAGTTAATCTGTGACAGCTTTTAATAAGAAACATTCAATTAAGCTGTTAAAATTGGTGTTTAAATCATGTTGAAATGCCGTAAAATATGTGTACTGAAGTTTGACGCTTTTCAGTAGTTCCATGTGTTTCCCCATATCTGCTGGTATTTTTCTTCAGAGCTGCCAAATTCTTAATAATTGTGCTATTTTTAGTGGCTTAAAATACAGAGTTTAATTTCCAAGAATGTGAATGTTCCCTCTTATAAGGCTTCTTGAAAACCAGACACTTCTCGTGTGTTGTCAAAATACCTCATTAATCCCCTGGAAATGTTCAAAGAATTTCAGGAGACTTTTCAGATGAAAGTACAGTGTCTCTTAAAGCCTGTCCTACAGCTCTTCATTATCTTTCTACAATACGGTGTATTTTGATGGAAAATTATTTTACTATGAAGATTTTGTCAATACCTGGCAGCTCAATGAATCTTATTGAAAGTGGTGATTTTGGGGCAGCCTAGGTAAGTCTGGAGTGCCAGAGGATGGGTCAACATTCTTGCTGAAAGAACAATAATTCTATAGGACTGCTTAGTGTTTTCTATAATCTCTTTTAAAAGAAATGCAACGTTCTTGATTTCTTCCTTGCTGAATATTTCCTTAGAGGTGACTTTGTGACTAGTGGTTTTATGTAATGTGTTTAAAGTAACACCCATATTGAAATGATTTACTTCAGGAGTAAATGTTATCAGCTATATTATGACATGTGATTTGACATCCAAGGATTAATTGGAAACTTTCTGCATTTTTGGCCAGAGGCGTATGTGAAACAATGCATCCATGTATAATGTAGTAGAAGAATATTTAGCAGTTATTGCCTAGCACAGAGATTCCTTTAAGAAGTTCTGGTTTCTGCTACAGATCTATTCCATTAAAAAAAAAATAAAAATTAGTTTGAAACTTTATTTTTCTACATATTTTAACCAATACTTAAAAAAAAATCTCTATTATGTAATAATAATTTTTAAATTATTAAATTATTTAAATTATCTTATCAGTTTTGTTACTTTGATATATTATTAAAATGTTTCAGGTAATATATAGCATTCCTTCTTGATATGAATGTTGGAATAATATGTAACAAGCATAACTGTTCTTCCTAAAAATATAGTCATGACCAAAGTAAACATTTCAAATACTGCTCACCTGAAAATAGAAATTTCATGTAAAATTTCATAATTGCCCATCAAAATATACAGCATTGTTACATGCTTTCAGCCCTCCTGACTTTAGGAATTGCTTTCTCTATATTTTTCACTGAAGTGAAATATATTCATGGTTGATTTGGAAACCAAACTACACAGTATACAATACTCAAATGTTTTCTGAATGAAATTGGTCTTAACTATTGGTGTCCTTTAAGAACCTATATTTTGGATATACCTTACTAAATGCATTATTTGGGGTTTTTTTTGATGTTTAACTTTCCAGTGGATTCCTTAGTATGTTAACAGATGATCTTTGAAATAAATACAAGTAATAGTTACAAGCTTTTTTTTTTTTTTTTCCTCTTATTAAAATATTCTTGAATTTTTCAAGTTTTTCAAACACAGATATCTGAAGCAGAGTCAAAAAGCTTTACATGTTTTACACCTACTTCCCAGGAACATAATCCCGGTACTGTTTTTTCACACTTTCCTGAGGCTGCTTCTTGTATATTCTGAAACAATTAGCCTTTGGCAGTCCTCACTGTACGTGACTGGTGTTTCCCAAAATGGCTATGGATATTAGTAGATTTGTATTTTAAAAGAGAAAAGGCTGTTTAAGTCATCTCAAGATTGTGCTGCCTTTTTAGATGTATGTATGAAACTACCAAATTATCATCTTCCTGAAAAAGGGTAGATGGAAGTGCTGGCTGTACCTGATCAGGGCTGGTAGGAAGTCTGTAATGGTCTAGAAATAGCTAAAATCTGGATTTACAGAAGACACTGATTCTGCTTCTGTATAATATTTAGAAAGGTATTAAAACCAACCAACCAAACCCTCTGAAACATAACCTAGGTAAAAAAATTTCACAGCTGTAGTGTCAGATCTTGACCAAATACTAGTGATGCTATAAGTTGCTCAAACAGGAGAAGTGGTTCAGCCAGAATTGGTCTTTAGCAAGCCATGTATCAGAACAAACCAATATACAGCTAAGATACCTGTCAAGCTCTCCATGCTCATGTCCTCTCTGCACATCTGCTTGGTGTGATACTTGTGCATATATTTATGCAGAAATCATGGTGGAATTCCACACCCCACCTTATACAGGTGCTCACAATATGGTCCTGTCTTCTCTAAAACCAATTAAGACAGACTTTAAGGTATGCAATCAATTAAGCTTCCTGCTAGCCTTGTGGCTACTGGTGAGGTTAGCTGCCAAGCATAATGTAAGCAGGCGTTGTGATGGAGTGCCAATAAAGCAAATGCAAAATTCAGTCCCTCTTTCAGCCTCACATCAGAACTGCAGCTACCAGTGAGGGGAGAGTATTTAGCACCCAGTTTTCAAAGAGCACAATGACCTCAATTATTAACTGCAAAATATTTTTCCTTTTGGATTGGAGTTAACCCTATTTATCTAATTTATAACAAAGCACAACACAAGGGAACTCTTCACTAGTAGAAAATTGCTACTTTTATAGAGCAGAACGTGTTCGGCTCTGGAAGGGTGTTCCTTGGGAAATTCTCCTGCAGATATTGAGTGAAGCGGCATTCTGCAGTACTGGAGTTTAAGCTTTTCATCTTTTCTTTTGCCAAAATGATAATGTCTTATCTTGGCATATAGTGGATGAAAGTGAGAACTGCACAACATGCAAAGATAAAAATATTGGTGGGGGGAGAGCTGAGAAGATCAGGGATTTTGTTTTATCTTTTCTACATTTGGGGGAGGTGAGAGTGAGTAAGTGAGAATAAGTGAAATTATTCATTTGATACACTGTGAAGTGACAATGCATTGGACTAATTAGGATGACACTGTACTACACCAGGTAGCAAATGTCCCCTTGCTCTTGTATGGCTGCTTTTGTATCATAGATTGTTAGGGGTTGGAAGGTACCTCTGNCTTTTTCTACAGACTTACCATTTTTCTCTCTTGATACTAAAGTGTGCAAAATGCTTGTGAATCAAACCTGATTTTTGTTCAAGACAAGCTTCCAAGCTATAAATATCAGCTTATGCAGAGTCTAAGGTTCTGGCTTAGTGAATAGTATTTATTATATTGTAACCCTACATTGAACAGTATTATTGTTCCACTGTGGGTCAAAATAAATGTTATTTTTTGTTTTGTTTTATAATGTTATTTCTTTGCAGATACCTTACAGAGAAATACGTATTCTAGAAAAGTTGATGCAAATACAGATTTAATACTTAACCGTCCCTTTAAATACATCTGCTTTAATAAACAGAGGAATTTATTATTTCTGGTCAACTTGTAAAAATAGTTCCACATTAACAGTCACTGAACTCGGTTTTGACTTCTAAATAAAATTTTAGGAAGGATTTCTAGGTAGTGATAGCTTGAGTGAGTTACAGGCTACAAATTAGGCAGAGTGATAATTTCAATCACTGCAAATTATTGTCTTAGTTCTCATCTTCTCTCAGTGTGGTTGCTTCTACATAAATCTTGGTTTTCTGAATTCAGGACTGTCACCTTCAGTCTATCTCAAAATCTGCATTAAAAATATTAAGATTTTTTGGTTGGTTGGTTTAGTAGAAAACTTAAAAATTCATCTTCCCATAAAGAAACACGCTGCATTTCTCCTCTTTACGCAGAATTCAGAAGTTTCTAGAATATGGTATTTATGTTTACAAAAAAATTCCCCAGAACTTTTAAAGAAGTTTTTATAGGCCTAATGTGTCTGCTTTACACAAAATGTCAGGAAGGGGGGCAGGGCAGTTGCAATAATGGGCTGTTCTGCACTAGTTTTTGTTGGCTTCCTTATTTAATTTGTAATGTGATACATTTAAGAACACTTAACACTGCAATAACATTAAACCTAATCCTGCAAATGTATACTACATGCTTGACTTCGTGTACCCTGAATAATCCTATTGAAAGCTATAGGGCCTATGAATTCAGAAACATGCCTCGGTAAAGCCAAATATTTAAAATTGCCTGCAAACCTATCTTGAATTGCTCTGACCTTGGATGCTATGGACTGTACAGCAATTACCCCTACCCACAGCATTGCCACCCCTCCCTAGTCCAGCAAAAGCTCAAACCCACAACTCTGCTTCTGGCCAGGCACCTTGCTGCCATGGTCTAGGGTATCAATCAAAGTTTGGATGAGTGTAACAACCTTGCCCCGTTTCTCTCTGATGGAAAGTATGGTTATTTGTATGCTAATCCTACATACCACCATCTCCAAACCAAAGTGGATGGTTTAAGGGTCTAACTCGGGGTTTATCTCTACAACATATTGGTATCTCATGGGCTCCACTCTCCACAGTTAGTGAGTGGCAGGACATGGGACAAAACTTAATAAAAAAGTCTTGGGATGTTGTGTTGATGTTTGCGAATCTTGGGTTCTCAATTAACTTTCTCTTTGTGCTCCAAAACTGTGCTAATGAACCTGTCTGTCCTCTGTACTTAGCAGCTTTGAGGTTCTGTGTTCATTTTTATTAAGATTAAGTTCATGCATTTTTATGGTCCATATAGTATTAAAAAATCCAGCATGACTTTGCATACTTATAACAGGGAGTGCTAAAAAGTAAATTAAAAATATTCTTTCTGTTCAGAATTTCACTTATTAACCTTAAAACCTAGAGGAAGTGTTGCAAACATTGCAGCAACTGTGCTGGTTTTAATGAGCCTGGCTGCAGTCTGAAGTTAGCCAAGAGCACTTCCCCCAGCACCTCTTTACCTAATTCAGTCATAATGGGAAGTGAACCGCTAGTAAAAAGAGTTCAGTGAAGAAAACAAAGAGAAATGACTACTTCATGAAAATGCAGCCAACGATGGGTGTCTTCTGTGCTTTTCTGGGGCCTTTCATTACAATCCCTGATGTGTCCATGTCAGGGTCCCAATTACTCTCCGTCTCCAGGTGCAGCACAGCCTGAGCATTTTCCTGTAATAACCATAACAGCATCTTTCTGCTTCTCCCTATTCCTTCTGTCTTTTAAGTAAGTTCTCATCTGATAATTTTAGGTACAATACACACATTTATTTTGTACGAACACATCTAAAATGCACAGGGTAGGTAGTAGTGCCCATTGCAAGCCCTTTAATGATTTGGCCATGGAATAGTTTGAAGGTGAGCACAAGTACAACTCCTTCCCGCCGTGGTAAGCATATGATTGTTTTCATTAAGTTCTTTTACCTCCTCGTACAGATATTCCTTCTCTACTAAAAGACCCTTGAGTTCTACTCTGAATAAAAGCTAGTATATATTTGCGAAATTTACTGGAAGTTGCCAGGTTATCCATCTTGAGAGGAATGTACCATGTCTGAACAAATAACTTGGGAACCAACTAGCCTAAGTAATCTTATTAGTAGTCATGTAGTCTTATTATGTTGGCAGATAAACGGTTTTCCTCATGGCCTGTAGAAAGAGTAATTTTTATGTATTTTGTATGTGTGTATAAATATATATATGTGTAAGGTTATTTTAGCAGATATATAATCGCTCTGATTTTTTTGTCTGATGCTTTCATTTTAACATCTACACCTCCTTTTCTGCTGAAGTCCATCTCTTTCTCCTCACAAGCTGATCCTTCTGGTTTTAAGGTGTGCTTTTTGGAAAAGGTAGTTCTTGCCACAAATTCCTAGATGCCTCATGTTTGGCTTACTTGTGCAATACTGTCTATATTATATAAGGAGTACAGTGTTACTTTTAGCAGACTATCAAAAAGCTGGTATAGGGACAAGTATTCCTTTTCCAGATAAAAAAAAAAAAAAAAAAAGAAAAAAAA
>VWZY01003159.1:249545-272045 GCA_013399075.1 Chloroceryle aenea
TTTTTTTTTTTTTTTTCCTTTCTTTTTTTTTCTAATGTAAGCCTGGAAACCACTATCACTGCAAGGCACTTGAGAACCAACCCTCTTGCCTCATGAACTTTGAAGAACTGTTTTATGCGTGCTTTTAAGTACTGCTGCTTTGAATTCTTAAGCTCTAGCTGACCTCTTGTGGAACCAGATCTAACCTAGACCCGATGTGCTTGTCTGTTGAGAAAATGCATTGCATCGCACAGTTCCATGGCCCATCAGCTGAGTTAGATTCCAGCAGTGCCTTGTTCTCCAGATTGTGTGGTGACATCCAAAGATGGCAGCTTCCTGATAGGAGGAATAGACTCAGTATTATCAGTATATTTGCTGCCCGCTGCTTGCTTTATCCTGGGAAAAAAATCCAAACAAACCAATATACAGCTGTTATTTCTCATTCAGCCTCACTGCGGTGTTGCTTGTTGCAGGCTGGAGAATGCCCTGCAAAGTTCTTGTGTCTGTCCCTGCTTCAGTGGCACGTCTGGTGATCACTGTAGTCCTTTCTTCTGCTGTGTACAAGGGGCAGAAATAGGTATGGCTCTAGCCTTTATATGAAGAAGATAGAGAAGCAAAAGATTTAACAGCTGCACCTTTTCTTTCAGCTTTCCCTGAAATTTCAGAATGCCAAAGATGACAGAAACGTGATGCTGATGTAGGCAACTGTTCTTCCTCGTCAGAAATATTTGCGGAGAAAAAAATTATTAAATTACAAATTTAAGAAAACTTGTCAAGAGAAGACAACATCAGTTGTCGTTAGATGGGACCTCTGCTTTCAGTTCCTAAAACTAAATGCAGTCACCAAGACAGCTGCATCTGGGCAGATCACTCTTCCATAAACTTGCAGTCTTCTTGTCAGTTTTCCATCCTCCTGGTGCTCAAAGGGAACACTATCAAACTGGACAACTCCCAAGTTTTTAGTGACTGGGAAAGAGTGACAGTTTATATGCTCCAAACTAAGCAATTTTTGCTGCAAGATTAATTCAGGAGCTCCTCTGTCATTCTGGATGGGGGGGCAGAAATTTGGGTAAGGAGAAATCCCTTTTGGGAGTAACACAACCTCTCTCTGTGTTCTGCATCAGTGTTGCCAAATGTCCCACTTTCCAAAACAAACAAAAATCCTATTATATTCTAGGATATGAAAAATAGTAATAGGTGCTCACTAGAAAACATATGAAAGCAGCACATGCAACAAGTTAGAAGATGGCTAAATTATGGCACCAGACATTTGGGTCTGCGAGATTTAAAAGGTCAATGTCAAAAGGCAGGCTGGGAAAAAAGTTTCACTAAAGAGGCAGGAAAGGATATAGGCTTGAAGTCAAAGCGTGTTGTTCTATTTGTCCTGACATAAATGATGTCTAGTCACACACATGATATTTATATCAAATGTTTCTTCTCATGGTCCTAACTATATTGAGTATGCTGTTGTTGCTTCCTTAATGCAATCTCCAAAGGGCAATCAAGTTAAGGAGTCAGGCTGATGAGATTAGACATTACTTTAAAAAAATTACCAAAAGAACTGTGTTTCGAGAGAGGCCTGAACATGTCTCCAATATAATTCTGTCTGGTTTGCTCCAGGTTCCTGTATCTTTTCCTGGAAACACCATGTGAACTGATCTACTTTAGCTCCGAGTGTGCTTTCTCATTCTCTGGTGATAGCTGAGGTATCTGCATGTTCTTGGGAGAGATGAGGGAGTCTTCTGGGCACAGGGCAAAAATAAAATGACACATTTAAGTGCTTTTTTTTTAATGCTCCAGGGAGATTTCACTATCTGAATTGTGTGCAGTGAGCAGGGATTTTTCATTTCATACATCATTCACAACTTGCTGCAGTGATTCCAAAAAGTCACACAAGCTGAGTTGCTGCTTGCACCAAAGCACAGAATTTTTAGTTTGTGAGTTTTAACAATTGATGTCAGAGCTTTATTAAGGCTTCACCCAAAATTTGCAGTGGGGAAGTACAGTGTCAGGTGTTGGAGGAAAGGAGAAATGTGTCCAAGGGCACTGGAGGATGCGCAGTAATGACTGTGGTAGGATCCAGCTTTTTGTTTTTCCTTCTCCTCCTTGTTCTCCCATTGTTAATAGTTTGATGCACAAGGAAGGTGAGCAGGTCCCCAGTTCTGTCTTTATTTTACATATTAAAGTCTTGTGGTAGTACTAGCCAAGGACTTTGTTGTACATTAGGCTGTTTCACTGATACAGGGCTGCAAGTGGCATGTGAAATTTGTCTCTTGCTTTTTGCCCTCGCATGCATTTATTTGGGATTAGTCAACACCTTTTCCAGCAGTTGTGAAGTGTCTAGGATGATATACTAAAGGTGAGGTGATTTAAATCCAGTTTTTAAGTATTTTTCATCTGCTTCAGAGGCTTTGTAGCAAACACATGAATCTTTAATTGCTATCATAAAAAGTGGGGGAGTGGGAGGGAAGCTTTTCTAGCAATGTCACCTGTGAATGCTGGATTTAGACTGGCCTTCTGTGTCTGTTAGTGGAGTTGAAGTGAATGGATAGACAAGACTCTGGACAGAGGGGTGAGCATCTTCTTTTGCAGAGTTACACAGCAGTTACTGTCCGTGTGCCGCCATGGGCTTTCTGGCTTTTTCTGTAGTGTCAAGAAATGATGCAACCTAATAACCTGGCAGCCCTTACAGATCAGCTGGGTTAATAACAGGGTAGTTACCGAAGCCCTGACATTGCTTGTTGTTGTTTGTTGCTGTTTGTTGTTTGTTTGTTTGTTTGTTTGTTTGTTTGTAATAATGGAGGGGACTGCATTCCAGTTTTAAGAGATTCCTCCTGGACAGCAGAGCACCCACTCTCCAAAGGCTGGCTACACAGACGGAGGCAAGACATCTGCAGGAGGTGGGCCAACTGTTCCCTGCTTAAGGAGCTGCCCTTTCAAGGCAAAGAGGGAAATTAGATACAGTCTCAGCACCCCTGAAAAGATCACCCTCTATAAATACCCTGTGTTCTTACTAAACTTTTTTCTGTGTGTGTAGAGAGCAGAGCAGCTAAGTGCTCCTCCTCATGTTGTGAGGGGGCGGGAGAGGTCAGGCTGCAGAGCTGACATTTAATGGTTGTGGTGGGCAAAGACAAGTTCTGCATCTGTCAGGCTCTGGGCAGTAGCTCTTTGAGCAATATTGGTTGATGTAACAATGCACTAGATTCCCCTTGACCTCTGCAGTGTTTTCTTCTGATGGCCTTTTGAAGCCTGGTACCGTTCTGCTCTGTGTCCTTTCTGTTTGTTCCCAGTCTAGGATTTCCACTTATATGGCTCCTTTCAGCCAGGGTGAGGGACTGGTGGGAACTTCTTGAGAGAGGTTCTGCTGGAAGACAGACAGACAGACAGACTATTTATAAAGCAGTTAAAAGGCCCACAGTTGAGATCCCATCCAGCACCAAAATTTCAGCCTAATATTCTTGAAGTTATTTTTGTACCCTTACAGCCCTGCGCTGCTTCAACTGCCAAAGGAGATCAGCATAATGCTGACAGGTCTATCCGGAACATCTGCTGTGAACCCTCCTTTGGTTCTGCCAAAGCAGAGTTTGTAGGATAGGCCCTTGGAGGGGGGAGTTTATGGTTGTAGTTCCCCGTTCTCACGGCAGTTCCCCCTCGGTTGGATGCTGAGCCTGCGGAGCCCATTTATCCTGTTCCAGCCCCTTCATCTGGCACTCGGCTCCTACAGGAGGGCAGGAATCTGAAAACAGGCTTTGTTATGACAGAGATCTCCAGATCTTGTAGCAGATGTTGCTGGTGAGAAGCAATTTTGTTCCAGCCAAACCTTCTTCAGCTTTGCTGAGGAGATGCATTGAGAATCTAGTAAGGCTACAGGCTTTGGCAAAGAAACTCAGCATTTACCAATGCCAGATACTCTCTATATTTCTTTTTGAAGGCTATGTAGAGCAAATGATCTCTTTTCTGTCTCTGTGAAACAGCTGTAAATTTCTCTTCTTTTAAAACCCCTACCCATTAAACAACTCTGACAACAGCCAACAGTTATCAGATGCAAAATGAACTATGTGCCCAGGATAAAGAGTTGTGCATCTGTCTCTCCTGATCGATCCACTGGACATTTTGTACGCCAGTGCTTTAATTCAAAATATTCCAAGGAAGTAGAAATCTCTGATAATTTCTGTAACAGCCTTTTAAGAAGTCTTGTCACCTTTTAAAAAGATATTTGCTTCCCCCTTTCTCTCGGTCCCTGCCCATCTCCATCCGTTGTTTGCTTTAACCTTATCCTCTGTATACAGACTGCTGCTTTACCTTCTGCTGCAGTCCTCTCTGCTTTGTGCCCAGAAGATCTAGCCAAGTTATTTTTAGCTTACTTTAAATCAGTGTTTGTGATAATCCCTTTCCAATAATTCCCAGGAGCTAAAAAGCTTTTCCTCGTTTTGAAGGAGGAAGTTTTGCATTGCATTTGGACCTGGGACTGCATTATTTCTATCTTGCTGCCCAAGGTGTCTATTCCCACGAGGCTGAGAAAATGTCCTGCTCTGTTTTTTGTAGTAGAGACAACTAAGATCTTGGAAGTGATTTGCCAGCTGCAGAGGATGTTTTTGTGGAGCAGTGAATTTACCCGAACTCTCTAAAAAAATAAGTCAATCCTGCTTGCTTTCTTTTCTGACCATGATGATTCTATCCCAAAGGGTGGGGGGAGGAAGTCACATTTCTTTAAAGGAGCAATTAACAAGTAAATAATGCATTGCTTTTGCATCTGAGCAATTGTGTATACTTCAATTAATTTTATCCTTGTGAATAATTCTCTGCACATTACCAATTTATGGTGCTTGCAGTTTAGGGTGCTGGATGAAAGTCACATTTGAGTTCAGCAAAGCCAATGAGGTTTCTGAAAGCGCTCCACACTCCTGCTGCTTTTGGAGATCAGAGGAGAATTGTGCCAGTCCTGAGCTGTTTAGAAGTCCCCTCCCAATCTACTGATTCACAAAAAGAGATGTTGACCCTGCTGCAGGTGGCTCACATGAGGTCGTATACACCCACAGAATGTACGGCAAAGATGTCACAGAAGGGAGAGAGATTCTCATGGGTGGTCCCTTGCAGCTAAAAGACTCTTCATGTGCATCAGCACCAGAAAACTTCTTTTTCCAAGGCAGAGTATAATGGTCTGATTAAGTATTGAACCACAGCCTCTATGTAAATGTACTGTGAATTTCAGAACTGCTGCCATTGCAGACCTCATACTGTAAAATTGCAGGGTTGGGTGCATTTCACACAGAAAAATTGCCATTTTTTGTCTCCTCTTGCCAGGACCCTGTTATGTGCAAAACATCTTTATTTTATAAAGTTCTCGTTCCTGCTCGTTTTGGGGAGAGGGGTTCGTTTTAAAAAAAAAAAAAATGGTTACAAGATTCCTAGTTAAGCAGCTCAGTGAGAGGCTTGTTATTTTGTTTTTACTATTAAAATATCCCCTAATCCACCTTGCTGGGCTTCTACCATTCTTGTAATATTCAATCAAGCCCTTGTTTTGTGAGAAATGTGACAACGCATTGTTGGCACTTTACAAACCTACAGCCCTCGGCAATAGTTAATGAGAGGCAGAGTTTTTTCCCTGTGCAGGACACAATGAAATTTTAGACAGATGAATGCTAAGAGAACCCTATGTACCAAAGGCAATGTTTACTGCATGTAATACATATCATTGTTTGTCTCCTGTAGTGAAAAATACTTGTGTCATGCTGTTAAAATGTACTCCTGACAGAACAGAGCTTGCTATTATAGGGTCCATTGCTTAAAAAAATGATATACTGACAGAAATACAATTTAAGAAAATTTAACACCAAGGGTAGTCGACCATGCAGGCTACTATTAAGGGGCCAAAATTCAAGGCCGTGGTTTTATTAAAAAAGAGAGATAGTTTATTTGCTAGTAGTAGGTAAAGTTTTTTAAAAAAATAGGAGTGAAAAAAAGAAAAAAACAGACTTGCATCCCTTGCTCTCTAGTGTGTAAAAAATTAATAAAAGCAACATTTCAGTAAGATTTGATCACAGAAGTGTTTAAGTGAAACATCTTAGGAATGCTTCAGATTTTTCAAAAGTTACTTCTGCTGTAGCACCAGAGTGCATAACAAGTTGTTGCTTTCGGATGCAAGGCACGCCCAGTGCTTATTAGTGAGACCTGGTTAATTTGTGCATTCCTCTGCATTTTTCTTTGGGTTTAGAAGCATATGGAGAATAGCAGGTTACTGATGTGAGCAAATACTGTACTGTATTTGGCTGGCTAAACTTGTACAGTTAAATCGTCAGGTGTTTGCTTTAAGTTAATAGTGGTCAAATTATTAGTCACTAATTTTGATCTGAAATTTATTTTCTCCTTCCCTTTTCTTCATTGCAAATTTCTAATTAAGAATTGCTAATGCATGATGTGTGTTAATCTAAGGGGCACTGAAAAGCCATAGTTTTGCATCTGCCTTGTGCAATTAATTACCAGAATCACAACTTCTGTTCTTTGGTGAAGAAGCTTTACGTTTTCAACCACTAAAAGTGTTTTGTGCAGAAGATAAACAATGTTATACTGGTAACCAATTGACTGAGTAAAGTGTGCAACCGACAGACTGAGTAAAGTGCATGTCTGAGCCTGAAGTAGCATTCCCCACCAGGGTTTGGGTTACGCTTGGTGATGTTGGAGTACACAGGAGGTCTAGTAAAGGCAGCACCAGGGTGGGTATCCTGGCCATACAAATGTGGATTTCAGATCGAGTAAACACTGTTCATGCACACTGAGCTTTCAGATTTAACAGGCTCCAGGGTCAGCTCCTTATTTGGAGACTTTTGGAAAGTCTGTCCAGCTCCCTTGAAAATATGGCCACTTGTTTTTACACTTAAAATAGAAGATAGAATCTTTTTTTCGTGGGGGCTGCTTCTTATTCCTGAAGAATGTCGTACTATTTCTGTGTTCATCAAGCCAAAGTCTTTCCCAGGGATGACAGGAATTGGAGGGTTTAAATTAAAGAGCAATTGAATGTATATGTTAAGACATTTTTAAAAAGTGAACAGTTATTCAGATGCTTCTTATTTTAAATGGAAAAATATGAGGAAAATTTAACTGTTATCACCTAGGAAAATACTGTATTTTTCATTAGATAGGTCTGATCATCAGGTACAAGCAAATCACAAACAATAAATGGTAATAATAGAACAGGAAGAACATAAATTTTTTCCCATCAAAGTAATGGGAGGTTCAATATTTTTTATTGTTCCTCACGTTTTCCTTTTTCCCCATGTAAAAATCTCATTCTATCTACTAAAAAAAAATTTACCACACCGGTGGTAAGTGTAATGTATTCACCACAGTGTAAAAAATAACAGAAACAATTATCCAAAACCACAGCCATATTCCTGTAGGTTGCCAATAATATAACACTGTTGGTATGAATAATTTTTTACCTGCCCCCCAATGTACTCTGTAAAGAACGTGTACATGTTGTCCTTTGAAGATTTCTGAATTCTGGACTCTGAATCTGGAGACAGTTCTATATATATAGCTGCATTAAGTGATGGCAATGGGTGAACATCACTCAAATTTTTGTTGTATCAAGTCCTAAATACTTGTTAAACCTTCAAGCTAATAAATTATTATTGATGCTTAATATTCATTTTTACACAAGTTTTCAATAGAGTTTGAAAGAGGTGGTGCCAAATTTAAGTTGTACAGCACACTGTAAAGAAAGATTTCTCCAGCAAGTAATTTGTTTATTACAAACAAATCCAGTTTCCTTTTGCTATTAATACTTCTCCTCTTTGTTTGCTTTTTATATTTTTCACAGACTAGGGTGATAAAAGTCAACAAAGCCAATTTTGGTTTCGTAGTCAATTTTACTGGCAGGTTCAGAACTCTGCAATGTGTAGGTGTTCCACACTGCATTGTAATTACTCAGGATTTCAAAATAATTTTGAACTGTAGCATTTATTATTACTATTATTATTATTATTATTCTCTGGGACACAAACCCCGTGCAAACCGTGAATTTTTAGATTTTTACAAAAATGCATATTTAAAGAAAAACCACACATGCACATTTTTGGATGAATATGCGTACCGCTTTTCTGAAGTGTAGAAGGTTTTGAGTTTAGCTAACAACAATGTAGCATGCTTTTGTGATGCAGATAACACATCTAAATTGCATAAAAAGCATTCTATCTCTCCATTAGTTCGGCCTTCACTTTTTCCCCAGTGACCAGTTTCAGAATTAACTTGCTCTGGGCTGTTAAGAACAACATGTGACAGGCTGATGGCCACCTCCTCTTCTTTGAGCTGGGAAGGCCCCCTGTCTAATTTAAAATAGCTGCCCCTTTCCTAAAAGTAGCAATTAAACTTTCTATCAGTCTCACATCTGGCCAGCTGTTGAACGACTCTACCATGAGGAAAGGTTGCCAGTGAACTTTGGAAAATGGCCCAAGTAAGTGCCAAAAGGGAAAAAAGTTAGACATGCACTTGAACCCAACAGCAGAGGAGAACGCGTTGAACGTCCGTTCCCGACATAGTTCAACATCTTTAACTTCCAGAGGCTGAGAAGCCACGCAGAGGGTGAAAATACAGAGGCTGGTTAAGAACCACCAAGGAAGATAGCTGTAAAAACTCTACTGCAACTTACATATGATAAACTGCTGGTGCACTGTGCCCAGCGTTTACCACCCCTTCCAAAAGCATTCTTTATTTTTAATGACTTCCTTGTGCTTCCTCTGGTTCTTATTGATTTCACCCATGATTGTCCTGTGCCTTGATTTCAAATTCTCAGCAATGGTGATATGCATGAACAGTGGAAGGCACGATGCTGAAAGCCCACCTGGCTGGGGCCCTCACTCTGCCTCTACAGGAGATGTAGCAAAAGATGGTGGTGTCTGAAGTAGCACAGCAATTGCAAAAAGCTACACAGCTGGTTCTGTCAGAAAACATGGTAATGCTGGACAAGTCACTAGAGAAGATCCATGACAAGAACAGAACTGGTGGAAGATGGTAACGTGTTGTGCAGTGACTAAATATATATATATGGGGTTTTTTAAAGTATTTAGATACACTTTTATGTTTTCTCTTTCCTGTAATATAGATCTACATCTCTTCTACTCACACACATTCAAATGAAAAAGAGAGGAGAATTATGACTATTGTTCATTGGTGCCGCTCCTGCACATCTTCCTAGTACTAGTGAACCTACCGGGCTCAGTAAGAGTATTTGCTTGATTAAAAATTTATACAACTTACTGGAGAAATGCTTATTATGGAGTGATATGATAGAGCAATACAAGCTTTTTCCCTCATAAACCAGGGAGCTCTTACTGTGAATCTATTTTATACACCCGATAGTACTTGAGTGGAGGTGATGTTGCAGGGGCTGGTGCGTGTTTCCATCAGTACTGTCACTGTGGCTCCCCAGGAAATGCTGCCACCAGCTCTCGTTACTGCAGGCGGCCCATGCAACACACTGATGTGGTCACTCCTGCCACGGCTTCGTGATAGAAAGGACTCTCAGAATGACTTGTGGCTCTTTGTCTGGCACTGTAAGTGATCACTTAGAGTGTTATTACCATAATTTGCTCTCTTCTGGAAGATGGCTTTCCTCCTCTTCCTAAGCCTGTCTAAAAGAATTAGTTCAGGGGTAGGGGATGGGCATAAGCATCCAGAATTTTGCCTAACTTTAAATGCTGTGCTCTCTCACTGAAACTTAACAGTGTTGCAGATGCTGGGTTGGAGGGGGAATGTGTCAGAGGGAAAATCACCCTAAGAATAAAACTGGAGTTTTAGATCAACGTCTATAAAACCAATAAGCACACTAATCATAAACTTGATTTGTGATTCTCCCTTTTCCCTTTCTTTTTCCATTGTTCCTGGCAGGTGATGAATTTGAAAGAAAACTCAGATACATTCCAGTTCCTATGCTATGTACAATTAGTTGATTAAATATGAGAAATCACAAAATTTAAATTGAATTCTTTTGTCCAAAATAAGATAATATTTATAATAATTATTTCCCATGCAGGAGTTTAGTTCTTGTTAGGAAATGGTTAGCATGCAGTATTTAATTTCAACTAATGTCTGGGCCAGGAAGTATTTTAGTTGAGCTGTCTGCAAATATTCCCTTATTATAAACTAGCTGTTTACACTGTTGAAACAAACTCAACTGCAGATGTGAATTTCTGTCCTTCACTTTCTCAAGCATTCACTGATTCTTGAATTTTAGGTGTGGTCATAGATGTTGTGATTACGTAGATAAATGAAGATATTATTGGTGTCATATGAAACCCTTTTTTGTTGGACAACCATTTGGAATCCAAATAAGCTGAAAAGCGTCTGTTTTGGAAATAAATAGAAAATATGGAGGACTATGGAACTGTAGAGAAATGATGCACAGGAAATATCTGTAACTGCCATATGCTGCATATTATAATTCCAGACTATATTTTGGTTTTTCTTTTCTTCCTACATTTTATAATCTATGAATTGAGATATCTTAGAGAATTAACATACCCTTTAATTATTTTTAAAAGTAGGGGAATTTAATAGGCCTGTGGGAACACTCTAAATGGAAATAAGAAACGCTAAGAAAACGCTAGTTAACAAGCAGACTTAGTCATTAGGAACAAGCACTTTTCCCTGGTATCAGACATTTGTTACATTTTTGCATAGTTATTTTTTTTTAGACAGACTCTTACAGTGTGGTAAGACACGGTCTGATCCCAGAAATCAATGTGGGTATGATTCATCTCTCTGAAGCCTGCAATCTTTTCCTCATAAAACTAAGTAATATTCAACACTAAGAAAACTTGCACATCTATGAATATTGACATACAATATTGGCAAAATACTCCTAATAGGAATACACTGTATCAGGATAAGGAATGATCAGAAGAAAACCCCTGTATTTGCACAAACATGGGGTTTAGAAGTACTAGGTTTTTTATACAATGGGTTTGTAAGTGGATACGTGGGGTATACAGTGCAGAATTAGTGGTGGTTATCTGTACGAGTAATCCCTCAATAATTTCAGATCAATTTAATACGTGTATATAAATAGCAGGAAAATCCCTTAATGGAATCTTTGGGCAGAGATACGGAGAAAAAGTGGTCTTTGCTCATGTGGGGCAGCAGGTGACAGAATCCCTGCTGAGTAGTGGTTGCATACAGGCAACAGCTACCTGTACTCTGCTAGTGGACTGGTGAGTCTAGCAGGGTAGACTGGGCTTGTGCATGCTATTGCCATGGCATTCACTTGCACAGCTTGCTGTCCGTCCTGCCATGCAGAGCTGGCCCTGGGTGTACTTTGTATCTCATTCTGTAACTGATTGTTCCAAAATGTGTCTCTGCCCTCTGATTAATACTTCTCCAGCTTCAATTAAAATGTAGCATGAAGGGCTTTGGCCTTATTATTTTCCCCTTTACGTGCATGTCTGTAAGGAGGATAATTTTTTTTTTTTTTTTTTTTTAATCAAAATCAACTCAAGTTATCCTCTCGTACTAAAACAAACCACATCAAACTGAAGAGCTCAGGGCTAGATTTCCAAAGAATTTGGACATAGGAAACCTCTGAGAATTTTGTCTGTTTCTCAAAATCCAGATTAATACACTAAAAGTCCTAAGGACAACTTATCTGACCTTATTTTTTATTCAAGTGATGAGGAAGTACTGATGCTGTGGGGGGTAAGCAGTGCTGCTGCTCAGGGCTTCTCTAGTTGGTTGCATATTGCCTGGGTCTACATATATATTGGGTCTTAAAGGCTAGATAGTTACAACAGTAACTCTGAACAGTAGTATTCCTTGTAACCATTCTTGCTGCATTCATGATTAAGCTTTTGGTGGGCTCCTTTTTTAGGGGTTCTATCTTCATCCCCTCCCTCACAGTTCTGAGGAAAAGTAACTGGCTATAAAATCATAGAGTATCTTCGGCTGGAAGAGACCTTCAAGATTATCAAGTCCAACCTTATTCCTAGCCCTATCAAAACCACTAAACCATAAAGAGAGGGAAGGGCTTCTCCATTGCTTCATTTACCATTGCACCTTCCTTAGTGGGGGCTTTAAACTCACCTCCTAAGATAGCAAGAAGCTCCTGGGATAGCAGCATTGTTTCCTATTGGTTTGCTGTAGGTAGCAAATGAAGGGAGTGAGAGTGGTTGTCAACTGCTGCTGCTAGCAAGGGGTTGTGTGTTCTTCCCCCATTGGCCCAGATCAGGGACATGTGTGTGACCCGCTCTGTGATGCCACAATAATCCAACCAGTTGTATGGCTGTCTTGTCCAGACCACAGAGGCATTTAACCTCGGTTGAGGTATACATGCACTGTGGGGAAACTCTTCCCATCTAACTTCACAGGTGATGGGAAAGGCAGAGTGGACGATCTACAAATAGCAGATGCCCTAAAGTTGCCATGGTGCCCATGACAAATATTTCTTTAAATCCTCAATAATGGTGGTAACTAGCTGACTGGAAGCATGGGAAACTTCTCACTACAGCATACAAAAAGTTTCATTTCTGAAACGTAATGGAAGTTAGAAGAAAAATGTACTCCAGTGGAAGATGAGATCTGAAACCTGGGTGGAATTGTGAATTGGGTCACAGTCTACACAATAATATACCAAGTGAGAGCAAGTAAGGATAGACAGCAAGAATGGACCTGGCAGAAATGGAAAAGCCTAAGGTAGCAGAGAAGGGTAGTAAGAAAAGAAATATTTATAAGAATGAGGGAATATTAATAGAACAAGGTAGAAACAGGGTAAAACAAAGGGATGAGGAAGAAAAACCCCACATATCTACAATTTAGGTCAGCATTTTATCTAATGACCTGTGTTTTGCTGGTAGAAACAGGATGGGAAAGGCTGGGCTGGGAATCTCTGGTATTTTTACTGCATCCTGTTTTCCTAATTGCCTTTTGATCTTGAAGTTTACAATATTGGAGCAGGGACATAGAAGATGTGATAATCTACTGCATAACTGTGTGGCAGTAATGGCATGGAGCAGTAGTAGCTCTCTCTTGGTTTGGCAGCATCTAAAATCTTCTCTGCACCAACATAAAAGCCTCTAAATGGTGCAGGAGAATAGAAGATACTCCCCCAGTACGGCCAGGCTTCTCTCACTCTAAGATTATGGATGGGTGGGGGTGTGTCTGACAAATTTTTCAGATACCTTTTGGATCAGTATCAGCTGGTACAGGTGCTGGGACAGATCTGGCCGGGCTGTGCTGCTCCTGTGGCAGAGAAAGTTTCTCAAGGGGGGAGAAATGCTCATGAACTGAGGGTGACCTCAGTTTTGGAGGAAAGGCATGAAAATGCCTACAGCCAACCATATCTCTCCTCCTAAGGGTGTCTTCTGCCACCTTGCCCACTTGTTTGTTTATATCTGAGCAGCACTACAGTTTTTAAAAATGAACCCGCATGGTGGAGGGTACCTTCTTCTAGAAACACACGTGGAGATGCACTAGCCACATGGACACAGCGCAGTAGAGCAAAGGGGCTGCTGTGCTGGGCAGAGTAGATTAAATCCTGTGACTGATTCAGAACTACCTCTTCCTCCTCCCTGAAACTGTTGCAGTAACACACCTCCTTAACTTCATCAGTTTCTCATTACCCTTCATCACTCCTAAAGCAAGGCAGTCTTGGAATATGAGAGAAATAGTCCAGAGCAGGATAAATTTACCTGCTTCCCATGCCTAGGTGGAACGAGATCACCTCATTCACACTCTTCTGCATCCTTATCGCTCCCCATCACTGAAGCTTTTCTGTGCTTGCAGCAGCGCCTGCCACGCTGTCTGCCACTGACCACTGCAACAGGCAGCCAAGGGATAAGCTGTAATATCAGCTCATCTTCAGTAGTAACAACGGTTGAAGTCAAACAAAAATTCCCATTTCCCCTTCTCCAGAGTGATACTTGGGAACAGCAGATTTGCCGTGCTGTTTTAATCCAAAGTATCTGGTATCCTGCAACCAGACGTGGAGGGACCAGTTTCAGAAAAAGGGTGGCAAAAATAGAGTGAGTCAACTTTTGCTATTCAAGATTTGCTGGGATTAGGGATATTGCAGGTAGAGGAGGATCTCATCCTGATCTCTGAGGTTATCTGTTGTCATGACAGAGATATAATTTGATGACACCCATTTAAAAAGATGTAATAGTTGGTGTGTAATACAATATATATGGTATCTGTGACCTACAGCTAGATGGTGTTTCTCACATAATAATTTTTGTTGATGCTTTGGAGGTTTTTTCTCTACTATATCATCATACTTTTTGAAAAAAAAAAAAAAAGCCGTATTAAAGCCTTACTGAAGCCATAGATAGATATTTTTCACAGAAGACTCTCCAAGTTTCACAGGGGAAAATGGGTTCATGCAAAGAAGTGGCAAATGTGTGTGGGAGTGTTAGTTATTTTTCTTCTGAAAAACAAAAGCTATCTCAGATTTTAATGCAATTTCCAAGTCAATATGGAAATATTATCCGTATAATGCCCTGTAGTCTCTCTGCAGTGGTTTTTAATCGTGTTATTGTCCTACACCTTTACTTTGTGCAGTCCTTTTTCAGATCTAAATAAGTAGTACATGAAGAGATCCAAAGTCTGGACTTGACAGTCCTACTATAGGGAGTGCTTTCATATCATCATTCAACAATGCATGCTGTTTACATGCTTTTAAAATGCCCTCCTAAGTATTTTACTGTCGCTGTCTGAATTTCAGAGAATGACTAGTCCTATCCTGCTTTATTTCCTTCTCAATTTAAATCTTACCTCGGTACAGTTCAGGAGGTCCCCTGTTCTACATAAATAAAAGATAAATTGACAAGACAACCTTGACCACATTGTGGCCGCATCTACTGATAGTACTGGAAAATAAGAACTGCCCTCTTTTAAAGTATCTGCCGAGGACCATTATGCAGGAACTGTTGAGTTTTAATCCTAGATGGGATTAAATTCTGCACTTTCCATCACCTTGATCAAACTGCTGATGAGGGAGATTTTCAGGGGTGTAAAAAACAGCTAGACATTCCTCTGTGATTGAAAAGCAGTGGAGTTCACCATTTTATGGTTCTTTGTGCTCCACGTCCTCCTCCTGCCTTAGTGTCTCTCACTTCTCCGGGAAGGCTTGTGCCCTCCCTGTCCCACAGCATGGCTGGGAGCACTCTGGAGTTCATGGCGGGAGGCCAGAACACCACTAAAGCTCTCGCAGTAAGGATGGCTTTGAACAGTGGCATGTAACCCCCAAGTACTCTCCCTTCAAGAGCAGTTTTGTGCACAACTGTTCAGCACAGAACAAAGAATTATTTCTTCTAATTGCTCCCTGTGATCTGAGACGGCATCCACCTGACTTTGTGGAGGGGAGGGGAAGGTGGGCCGTGTGACAGGAGCCAGCGACGTGTGCTTCCAACTCTTGGGCACGTTTGCTACTTTGAGGAGAGCTGGGGAGCAGCAATTAGCCAGCACGGGCAGCTCTCTTAAGGGGCGCAGGCTCCGCTCCTGTAATACATCCCTTTCTTAATGCGACTTGATGTAGATAGAGCAGGGGGTCTATCAGGTGTGAAAAGCCCTGCTGCTCCTGGCTTGGAGTGGCCTCCAGACAGCGATTTGGCGACGTCAATCTAGTCATGCTTGATTTGGACACTTAACGCAGTAAAGCAGGATCCCTCTCCCCCCGATCAACTTCTCAATTAGCAAGCTGCCTTCTGTAACGGGCTCGATTCACAGTCCCCCCGGGCCGCTGCAGGGGTCATTAGGGTGAGAAAACTCCAGTGCCAGCTCTGGCTCCAGTGAAGGGAGCGGAGAGATTTCCTAAATACATATAACCCTTTTTCAAGTTGTTTGCTTTCATGGGATTGATTTGTGGCACATTAAGAAGCTTAAGGCTTCGGTATCTTCTTTAAACTGCCCACCTTATCGCCTTTACAGCTGACAGTTTCCTGACAGCCAGAGTGTAAGCAGAGATAACTAGTAGGTTAGTACACACACATATATATATTACATACAAACATTATACACGCCGCTCAGTATTTTCTGCTTAAAAAGGGGAAGGGGGAAGCTTTTCATTTGTAGTCTCTGAGGTTTTGGTTAAAGAGCAGCCACTGTGAGCAGTCCCCAGTTTTAATGGCAGATCCGGAGAGGTGTACGGGGGATGCCGATACCCATCTGCAGTCAGCATAAAACAATAAATAGGCAAATTTATGGCCTCGTCTCCCAAATTTCTTTCCTTTCTTTATGAGAGAGCAAACTATTGTTACATTAAATATTCAAACTACACAAAATCTCAAGGGCTTTCCTTTCCCACAATGTGTTACCAGTATTCATGCATATGAAGAACGGTAACCCATATACAAACGGCACCTTTTTTAATGAGCAATATATGTCAACATGACACCTTCTTATGAAATACAGCTTTCTAGGTTCTGCCTTTGTGGATGTAATAATTGAGATGTTTCTAATATATGCAGTCACATTACCTGCTCATTGTTTGCGATTTTGTTCCTCTCCTAACTTTATACTGTTTATAATGCTTCTAGCATTTAACTCAATTCATGCTCGGTTTTATTTAATTAGAAATATAATTTTCTGCTACATTAATTATAAATTTGAGTGAGATGTTGGCACAGAATTTCCTCAAGCATTCTTTTCAGAAGAGGAAGAAAAATCACAGGGAGTGGGGAAGAAAGTGTAAGACCAGATGCAGGTATAAAAATATCGATACCTAAAAACCTAAACAATTTAATACACAAATGAGAGCAAAAAAAAATATTTAATTAATATATCTCCTTATTTTAGTGTAATAATTATTGAAACAACTGGGTTAATGCCAGAAAACTGTCACGGCGATTTGTCTCATAATCTGACATATTTTCAAAGCATACTTTTAGAACGAGCTCTAAGTATGCCGAAATCTGAGTTTTGAAAACCATATTATTTTTAGATCACGATTTTACTGTTTATATTTTGCTTGAAATATTTTTTTCCAAAAGCTGTAACGTTTCTGTAAACGTGTCGATGATATATAGATATCAGCAATGCATATGCATGCAGAATGTGATGTATATAGTGTATGTGCTTCTTCAAAGTATCCTGATGCTTTGATTTGTAACTGTTTAAGGTTTTACTTAAAATTCTGAACACGGCACAGAGCATAGCCATTTCAATGGAATACTTCAAATAGTAAGTCCTAAAGGTGACACAACAAAGGAAATACCTCAGATACCACGGCTTTTATTTATAAAGGAAATGCTCACATAGTCAGTCCAATGAAGGAAAACTTTACCTGTTTCCATTTCTATAGGAAGAGCAGTTCTATTAAACCATCACTTTGTTGCATGAATTTGCAAGCGCATCATGATTTGTATGAGCAGAATAAAATATTTGGATGCCATCTAATGGATTGACACACACCCTTTTTCCTAATTTCTAAGCATTTTACTTATTGCAAACGCATTAAAAAAAAATAATCTTTTTACTCATTGTGCAGCACTCATCTTACGGTGAGTTTTAGAAAGGAGAAATTCCAAGTACAGGACTAGAAATTATTGTGTTGTGTAGTGGGGAAAACATGAATCTTTTCCTTATTATTTTCTCCCATGGAACTATATTGCTATTATTATTTTCCACACATGCTTACACACATGCACACATAACTACTTTAGCTCTCTGAGCAGTTTTCCAGAAAGCAGGTGTCTGGTGGTCTGAGTACCATATATCTGAATGTCATTCTTGGGCAAATGCTTATGTCAGTGAGTAGTTGCTATAAATACTGATATTTTTCATAGTACCTATCATTCAGGACTCTTAACGGACTTTTGCCCTCCAAGCTTCCTGTTGTCCTTTTAATGCAAAGTAAAGATGGGACAATTGAGGCAGAAAGAGGGGATATTTGTACAAGGCCACTTAGGAAGGTAGCACAGGGACCAGGGATGGAGACTTCTTTTCCCTGCTCTAAATACTGACTCACACTCCCTACTGACTTTTATAATGTTAAAAAAAAATAAAAAATGGCCATACCTCAACATTCCTAGTAGTCCCTTTGACCACTGGGCACAGCACACCTCTTCAGCTCGACAGAACCAGGCTGGCTTGAGGGGCAAGGGCTCTGTGGAGGTACAGCAATGCACCTGCTTGGGAAGTGTTGCCAGTTCGGGGCTCACAATGCCACGTATCATCTTCTGTCTGGTATTCGTGTGCTCTTTTACAGCTTGCAACATAGCTCTCATCCTCTGCCAAAATCTCCAGGGTGATTCCCACAAGCGGTGAGGTTTCCGCGCTGGGGATCACCACTTCAGAAAGAATTCTTCTTACATGTTTGTTGTATTCCTGGATACGTATCTCCTAGCAAAACAAGATGTGGAAACATGATGAGAACCTTGTGGCCGTACTTCCTACCTAAGCACGTCTTTGCCTAGAGCATCATGGCATGAAAGAGCCTGCTAATGATTCTTAAATGTTCATTACTGTAGATCTTCTCCCAGAATATACTTCTCACCTTGAATGACCCATGTGTTGAATTTTAACTAAGGGAACACATGATAGCAAGTCTGTCATGATGCTGGCTTTTTTTTCCTCTCCAACTCTTAAAAGCCTTTTATTATAGGACTGCTTAAGGCATTCTTCAATTAGCATGTGCTGTATTGTGGCTGGAACAGCTGTTTACCATTTAATAAAGCGTGGCATAATTTATTTTCAGAGTCTAGCAACCGTCTTTGCTATTACACCAGGGGAGAAACACAGTAAGTGCATTGTTCACAGCACTGATGAAAGAACTGTAGACTTTATTATATGACCTCATAGAACTATTAACTTCCCCCCCCCCTTTTATTTCAATATGTATTTACCTGACTGTGCATTGATTTCTTACCCAGAGGTTCTACATTCTCAGCCACCTCTGGGGCAAAATGAAAAATGTCTGTGTTTTATGTCCCTCACATTAGGCAGCTAATTATATATTTGTACCTTAATTTCCTTCCCTTCCCCCATCTCCAGGTGCAAACTCAATATGCACCACTTATACCTTGCTCCTTAGTCACTGGAGAAACAATAGAGTTGTTGGGAAATGGTAGGAGCTCGGCTACTGCTCATCATGGGTCTTTCTGTTCATTTAGATCCTTTTTTTCCTAGATCCCTCCTTCCCTGTTAAGCATTTTTTTGGGGGGGACGACACAATCAAATCTGAAATGCACCTTAGAAGAATTTCTGTTGAGTTCTGCGTCCTCCACAACAATGTGGAGCTACATGCCTTTGTAGGGCAAGCAACAAACTCCCCATATCCATGTTGCAAGTGGCACTGGTTCCCTCCCAGGAGGGTCTGCAGGTCATCTGCACCACCTGACATCAGTTGCACGGCATTACCACAAGGACAGAGGGCTGCTGCATAGAGCAGCATCCTTGTGGCAGGCAAGTATGACTCTTCCATAGGCACCACTGTGAAGGTCATCCTTGAGAGGGCCTCACCCTCAGCCTCTTCCCAGCAATATCTTCGAGTTACCACTGAACTGCCTTTGAGATCACTCATGCAGGTAAGTAGAAGGGAGGGCAGTTGGCAAACAGAGCCCATCAATGCTTTGTCACAACCAAAAGGTACAGGTACAGCCTTGAGTGATATCCATATCGTGCTGTACATGGCACAACGCCCTAAAGTAGCTTCTAGATCTGGAAACAGTGTAGACACATCTAAGTGGCAATGCAAGGAGCTAGTTAGCTGGGACATGAACCTCATTAGCCCCAGTGGAGTGCTACACAGACAAAGCTGCAGCATTTTGCCAACCCTGAACTGTACCACTACACTGTGACAGTCAGACCTACCCCCAGGCTGGGAACCAGCTTGGAATATTGCATTCTTATTCTTATTTAAGTCGGGGCATTAAATTTGTTTTTAAGTTGCTTGAGTTTGACAATGAAAATATGTCAGCTGAGTATCTGCAAATTTTTAGATTCAGCCTGTGCATGTAGATGGATTTATATGCATGATTTAAAGTAAAGCATGTGTAGAAAGATGAAGTTTATATGGTTGCTTTGTAGAAATGGATGTAATATTGATGTTGACTTTACTGGTAGAAGTTTAAGGATGTCACGATGCATGAGTGGTGGTGCAAAGCAGAGCCCTGAGTGCATTGGGAGGTCATTTTTAACTTGAATTTATTTCCCTAGTATCAGGCATAGATCATTGTGTGCTGTGCACAATCATCCATGCTTTTCATCTGAGTCAATCAGAGTGGTTAAAGAAAATTTAAAATGAAACAAAATTGTAACTTGATTAAAAGCAGACAGTAAATTAGGCCAGAATACTCCTTAAAATTGCATTTTAGCTTTAAACTGAAAGTTTGATGATCTGACTGCATGACTGAAAGGACAGGGTAGCAGACTGTGACATAAACGATGTAACTATATTTGCTCCTACCATGAACAAGGGGTTTTTAAAGTCGTGTGATTTAGGCTTCAGAGTTAACACTCCATTGACCAAACAACAAAATTCCCACCTCCTACAGCTTTTTCAAACTATAGATTTAGAAAGGTGGTATTACATCCATAATGTCTGGCCATGCTTCAATTTTTTTGAGCTAAAATTGAGGCCGGTAATACTTACGTGAAATGAAAGCTTAAATTGTTTCACAGAACGCAAATAACCTAATTAGGGAAGGATATAGAAGTAAATATTTTGTTTTGAATGTCTGGTCTGGAGGTGTTTGAAAACGGAATTCATCCATGTCAACTTTACATAAAGAATTCTTTCACGCAGTCTGCACAGAAAAAAAAGGCTCAGTTTCATGGACTTCAGAAGACTCAGGACAGAGTTTGGCAAATAGTTGCTCCACACAGATGGAACAAACTGTAAGTCTGTCCTAAGGGGACCAGCTCAGCTACGTTAAATTACAGTCCACAGTGATGAGGGCAGCACATAAACCCTACGTGTAAAAAGATGAAAAAAACCCTGCATTTACATTTGGACTTCAGCTTATATACAGTTATTTTCTTTTATGATAGTTGTATATGATGTGAGAAATAGCAGCTTCACCTGAGAGAGGTTTGCTCCTCCTGTTTTCAGCGTGCAGATCACGCTGCAGATACCCAAGTGCTAAACATCACACACAGCCCAACCAAAGCCAGACGGGTTTACTCGTATGCCCAGGTTAGCTAAACACGAAATCAAACCACACTCAGACAAGTAGTGTGTGACTGCACTACCAGGCTACAGCCAGGCTCTGCTGTCGCATTTCCATCTGCCCACAATCCAGCTAGCAACTTAAACTGTTAACTGCGGAGGCCCTGGAGATGTCCTGCAGCCCATCCTCAGCAAAATGGAGCTGTGTTTCCAGGCGGCACATGCTGGGCATCCTTACAGAGCAGTGTCAGGAACGGCAGCATACTTCCTAAGTCAAGTTAATGCTTCAGTGTCTGAGTTTGCTTTTAAAATAAAATGAAGGGTACTGAGGTGAAAATGTTTCTCTGCTCTAGCTTGGCAATACTAACCTTCTTTTCACAGCATTACCAAACAAGGCAAACACTGAATCAGCCTTTGATTTTAGTAGACATTTAAGCATGCTTCAGCAATTGTGTTTGAACACCTTCCTTAACATGCTTAAACTAACTGGACTGTTTTGGTTTACTTTCTTTTTCTTCATCTTTTTTGCAGTATCTGAAATCAGGGACAAGGTTTAAAGCTAATTTGGCTAGACATCTAAACCATGTTATCTAACTGCTCCCATGTTGTGTCACTTGTGTTTTACATTTTCTAAATGCAGTGCCCAGAATGATGAGCTCTCATGGAAATTTGGCCGCCTCACCTACAGCTGGGAAGCACTGGAAATCTCACTGAAGGCTCAGTGCTTTCATCTGTTTGCAGCCATATAGCATTCCCCCCTTTTGACACCCCAGTTTTGTCAAGAAAAGATTTTAAAAGAGAGTGACTTAGAGAAGCTTGTATAAACAGCACTAAGGATACAAAAGAGAATCCAGAACTGTTTCAAAAGTGGCCATTTTCTCCTGCATTGTTTGTTTTCTGCTTTTTTACTTTTCTTTCTTAGGAGTCTCTGTTTTAGTGGCCCCTACTGATTGCTGAACCAGAGTTAACTTAGGCAGAGTCACCAGAAGTCTTTTACTGGAGTCTAGTGAGTGCAGACAGGAGGGCTGTGGATGAGCAGGGTGAATGGGAACTCTCTGCTCCCACTTCTGCACTTGCATGGTTTAACTTCGATAGGCAAAGTGGGGCAGCTTCTCCTCTCCCCTTGGCTGGAAGCATGTTTCATTTTCAATGAGCATTTAGAAAGCTGTTCCAGGGAACAGAGGATGGGTGGGAGTGAAATAAGTTCTCCAGGCATTCATAAAAATGTATGTGGGACAAATTTACCCACTTCCTTTCTCTACAGCTTGACAGGGAGGATTTTCAAAAATATCTTGTGGGAAGTAAGAGAATACAGACTATTTAAAGCCAGTAGTACTTGTGTCCCTAAGTCACTTAGAAACATCTAAGAAATCTCCATCTAATAATCTAAATAATAACGAACACATAAAAATTGCATGTTCTCTAAAACT
>VWZY01003159.1:277045-287231 GCA_013399075.1 Chloroceryle aenea
GACAATGTTTATCACCTGGACTGTTTTGCATGTCAACTTTGTAATCAGAGGTAAGAGAATTTCTTGGGTCTGTTCCACAAGCTAAGTGCTAATTCGGCACTGGTGTGGGCATGTTTTCAAGTGAAGAGGAAACACCTACCAGTAGTAGCAACCCAAGACTGAGATTAAGACCTGGATACTTTTCCTGAGACTGATAGAGAACACATTGCATGACCTTGGCCAGAAAACTTTTTGTGCCTCAAATCCCACATCAATAAAAAAGAATAATGTTACTTCCTCTCCTTCAAAAGGCTGTCTGTCAAATTTAATTAATTAATATTTATAAAGGACTTTGGGATCCTTTTCTACAGAAGAGCATAGCAGAACCATTTGTCATTATTACATTAATTTCACTTTAATTCCTAATTTTTATGACATATATTTCTTTCAAAGCACATTGTTGTTTCTTGCTAGAACTGTAATCATTTAAGTTTAAAATATGTTGTTCCCACTACTTTCTCTGCAGCAGCATTAGACTTCTTATGCCATATTTTTATTTCCATATCCTAACCATTGGTTATAAAATTTCAAGGATCCAAACCTGGTGTTTTGTTCTGAAGCATCACCCATAGGGTGCAGTTGCGGAACAGATGTCAAAACTAGGTAAATTGTAACGACTGAATTTTTCAGAGGTGAGTACAGACAAACGTGTAGCAACAACATTCAGAGTGGTGGCTAAAACCTTTCAGAGATTTTAGCAAGAGCACCATTTCTGACTCCATGAATGCTGCTAGCAGCTTTGCCAGAGACTTCTATGAGGTCTAGGAAATGAGAGACCCAATTATGTTTGCTCCATAATGTACCTATTATTTTTAGTTATTTTTTAGTTATTACATGATCCTAGTTAGAGTTTTATAGCATTCATATTTTTTTCACCTTCAGATGGGAAGAAACACAAGATGTATGTTTCTAGGAAAGTAAGGAAAAATTAGGAAGATAATAGTCTAGGAAAACAAAGTTAGATACAGCTTTAAATAAGCTTTGCTAACTCACCTTGTCCTACAGTGTATTTTGTAACACTGTAGCAATTTAAAAATCAAACATCCCTAAAGAACCATAAAATGTACAGCTGCTAATAAGTGTAGCACACTACAATTATGCTCTTTAAAAAAAGCCAAATTGACCTTTTTCATCATGTTGCATGGGAAATTAAAATACCAGGCAAGTAATAACCAGTGCTTAAACTATATAATAATGCAAAGTAATTATAGGTTCTAATGCTATTTAAAGTCCTATATCAACTTTGTCTTGCCACAGAACTAAGAGGCTGTATTCTGAGAAAGGCAGACAGAGCCTCCCGTAGTCCTCAAGTAAGACACATGCAGACTCCTAGGTTTCATTTCTTAAACCATTCACATCCCCCTTTTTTTCAAACCATGGTTCTAGTATCATTATTAAAGCACCTAATATATTTCTGTTGTCCGCTTCATTTATTACATGCCATAATGGGGCTGCATATCTTTAGTGTTGGTTATGCACAATTAGCACTTAGTTATTGTCTTGTCACTTCAGCCCATACAAGACAAACTTCTTTAATGTAAGAAGTCAGCTAATCTTCATCAGTCAAGCAAAGCAGACAATGTTTGTTACCCTGAGTGCAAAAGATTTTCATCATAGTTAGCACTCTTGGACCTAGAGAAGTGAACTTTCTTTTCCTCCCGCTGCAAAAGCAAAGCTGTTATGATTATTTGTAATGCTTTTTTTTTTTTTTAACTATTACAAGTGTGAATTAATGTATAATTTCACTTTGCAGCTAATATACATCATACTGTGCCCTAGGGCCACTAATCCCTCTGAAAGAGTGCAGTTAGGTGCTTCTGAAACAGAGCTTTCCTGGAATATTTAATACTTCTTAGCCTTGTCATTCCGGAGCCTTCAATTTAGTCTTTTATTTGACTTTTACTTTGCCTGTAGTTTGGGAAAAGGGTTGCTGAAACAGTCTTAGGCTGGTTTACCTGAGATGCAGCCTAGTTCATGTAGACAAAACAGGGAGTGCCAGAAGTTTCAAAAATTTCAGAAATTCTCGAAAGTGGCCCTAATCTTGATTATATTGCAATAGCTCTCATGGAGCCTAATAAAACGGACTGCCTGAGGGTATCTTTCTTTCTCACAATTTGGTGCTAGTGGCACTCTGTAGAAGTAATTTTGTTGTTTGTTTTTTTTTTTATAATAAATCCTATTTCATGGATGCTCCAACACAGCTCTTCTGTGGTTCTTATGGCATAACATTGCACTGATGTCTCATTAATAAACAGCATTAAGTCTTCTGTTTTTTATTACTTGTATAACATTAAAACCCAGAAATGCTAGACACCTGACCCATCACCAGTTTTGGAGGCTTTTTTGTATCTGCTATGAAACTACTTTTTATTTTCTTTTAAATAGAATAATCTTGTCAATCACCACACCATTAATAATTTCGGTTGTCCTTCCCAAGATTGTTTTTTCTTCCGTTAGTTAAGCTAATCAAAACCAAACAGCAGATTCTGAGTGAGGATGACTTTATAAGACAGCAGTTTAATTTTCTTTCTTTATTTCATGCTGCCCCTTGATATGAAAAATTATATTATTGAGGGTTTTTTAGATCTGTTCTTTCCTTTCATTCCATGTGAATGCTTAACTCTCCCTAATGTGGAATTTATTTATTGAAGAGAATATTTCTATTTACAAACACATCAGCCATATCCAAAGATCACTAACAGAGATAGCAAGGCTGACCAGCTATTGCAAGACCTGTACGTTGGAACTTACTCTCCCCTCTCACTTTTTCTTCCACCATTAAATTTTAAATCTTTTGGGCCACTCTTTCCAGTAGAAGAACAACATGTCTGGAGTACTACTGCAGAGTATATAATGCTTTCTGTTTAGTTCTATATTCCATATTTTCAGTTATCATCTACCACTTAGGTTTCTTTACTAACAGAATACATGTAGTCAACATTCATGAGAAGACTGAATTGTTTCTTCAGTTTGCATTACTTAGTCTTTGCCAACACTGAATTTAATCTGGCATTCTATGCGTGATTGTGCTTCCAGTCCCTTCTGCCTTCCAGGCTAGCTAATAATTACATTAACTCAAATCACCCCGATGCTTGGGGCAGCCCATCCTTTGTGCTTGGTACTGCATGACCCTCATATTCCTCCCTATTTGCTTTATTATTTTTGCATATCTACAACTCACCATCCAGCTCAAGTCTCGGTGTGGTTGGTAGTTAGACGCCCTTGATTTCAGGGGACTTTTGTTTGGGCCATAAACTCCATCTCTGAACTAACTCATAATGTGCCTGTCTCCTTTTACTGGCCTCCTGAAGGCTATGTTTTCAGTGTGAGAAGAAAAATGCATTGCCTCACATACTGTATTCTAGGAAGACAGACTGTAGACAGAACTGTAGACTAGACAGGACTGCAAGAGATCTCCTGAGCCACCAAGCCTAGTCCTCTGGTGTCAAATAGGCACTGTCTTGTATTTTCCCTTTCGTAAAGATATTCAGCTCCAGGATCTAATTGCTCCATCCAGACAGTTTTTGACACATGTTCCCTATTTTTTCTTGATACTGATGCTTAAAGCTGTAGGGATTTTGTGAATACTAAGCTTTGCTCCTAGCCTAAAGGTTTTAGCATCCCCTTATCTTTCATGTCTCTGTCCAGCTTACTCCTAATTTGAAGTTTTTCCATCTCCTAAATACCTGCAGAGCTTAGTGAGAGTCATCTTAATGGTGTGAGTACTCACCTTTCTTCTCTGTAAACATATTTAACTTCTCCTTAGAAGCACTTCATCTCACACTGGCAGTAACCTTAATATAGTTAATTACTGTAGAAAATTCAAAGGGAAAAAAAAAAAGGAAACCACTGGAAAAATAAACTTGTAAACAGACACTGCCTTTCACACTTTGTCAGGTTGCATGTGTGTGACTAGCAAAATCAAGTGGAAAACCTTATGAGTGGGCTCAGCTGTATCTCTGCTTGACACTTTTGGCTACAGCAATGATGTCAGTCTGCCTTTGGCTTTCCCACTTTCCAGAGTTTCTGTGTCCTTCCTTTCACTCACTGTCGGCTGCTTTAGCAGCTTTTTCCATACTTGTGCAATATTTTCTCTCTGCCGTTTGAAGTCAACTCAGGGTATGTCTTAAACCCCCCACCTGCTATTACTGAGGGGTGTTTAAATCATCCTTCTTCTATCCTTTTATATGAAACAACTTTTATTTTAATGGAAACTGGACTGAAAATGGTTACACACTCATTCAAATCGCTGTCCTGATGTCGCTGTAAAAATTTACCTCCAGTATAAACTATAAAGTGCCCACACAATGCTGCCTTTGTTCTCTGTCAAGTGTAGGGGAGGGAATGCAATGCCAGGGACATCCTTATTTCAAACACCAACATCAGATTTTTTTGTATGGGTGGTCATTTTATAAACTCAGAAGACCTGAATACTGTTTATTTTTATTGAGTGCCTCCAAATTTAGAATAAAAATTAATACATTTTCCATGTTTGCTTTTAAAAGAGATAGAAAATGAAAAGCACACCAACTTGAGGATTGTCGTAAATTGAACTAGGATTCTGTGTGTATACATACTACACCTTACTGGTAAAAATGTACCAACCCAGGCACAGCTTTCACTTTCCAGCCTCTAACAATAAATGGACATTTTGACAGAACCCTAGAAGTAGTAAACCATAGCTGTGGACTGGTGAACTGTGATATAAAAGAGCAGCTTTGTATTCTTAGCGATGCATGTAGATTAACATTCATTTGAGTTATACTGGAAACTCAAAGGAGCTTTGGAAAAAAGAGGAAAGGAGGAAAAGCAGAGGACAAGTTACATCACTGAATGCACAAAGCAGAGGAGAGGGATGTGAGTGTGGTATATCTGAGCTTTCTTTATCCTGGAGGAAATCAATTAAATGTTTCCAGATTTTGTTTCCTTTCTACAACAACCAAAATCTGACATTACAAGAGGAGGCACTTTATACACAGACATCTTTCTTCACAGCAGTATTTCTCTTAAGAAGTCTTTAGTACTTTGACACACATCCTGTACATCAGAGAAGATGACAGACAGCAGTAAGATCTCCTTAAATATCTGTTCTGAACAATGAAATAGCTATTTCTCAAAATGGAAGTTTTATACTTCTTGTGCCTAGTCTAGGCACACCTTCCCCTTCCAAACAAGGTGATAACAGAGGTAATTTTGTAATATAAATGGCCTTGCTTTTGCCATTATAAAATACGACAGGAGTTCTAGGATGTAGGTTAATTATAATGGTCATTCTACTAATGTCACAGTCGTGTCAAAAGTCGCATTATCAATTTATGGTGGTAAGTCCAATCTGGCATGTTAATGCAGCCTATTGTATATTTGTTCACGTTCCTCTTGCATGCCTATTAAATAAATTGAGTGAGGGTTTTAGGGAAGGCTGAAGACTACCATCTGCCTGCTAGAAGAGTAATAGTCTTGTCTCATTATATACTCCTTACCCAGTGGCATCTCAATATGCTCCTTGACTCCATTTGATATACGTGCCCAAATTGTGCCCTGATTTACATTCTATGCCAATGCCAAAAAAAACCAACTAACCAACCAACCAAAAATCCAAAACAACAACAACAACAACAAAATACAACACCAAAAAAAAACAAAACCAACCAAAAAAAAAACCCCAGACCCCTGAAAAAACCCACAACACTTTCTGGAGGTGGAAGGCTAGGCTTGAATTTACCCTTGCATTTGAAAGCTGAGCAAGCTTTAAATCCTGGAGTGTACAAAACCAAACTGAAATCATTGCAAGATTTAGCTCTTTGATTTCAGATGAGTCTAAATATGCTTTTGAGAGTTAAATAAGGTTGATAGTGTGGATGGACAGAATTTATCATACTTCATTTACTTGCCTTGTCTTGTATTTGAGAGCTAGCATGGCACGCTTACGTTTTTCACCTGGTGCTAACCTCTTTGTCACCTAATGAGTGCATAATTCACACATTTAATACCCAGGGGCATGTGCAAGCCTCACCGTTAGCCTTTACCAGTGTGTTTCATTCACTGAACTTGCACAACATGAAAATGACTGTAGGATTTGGACTGTAAGTATTGCAAGTAACAGGTTTCCCCCAAGGTACAGAGGATCACCCCCAGCATGCAAATGCAGCCCCAGATGAACCCAGAGGGTGTTTTACCATGCAGACAGACCCTCACCCCACAGGTTCTCTCACAGCCAAGTGTGTCTAGACAGGCCACTGGCAGCCTCTCCACAAGACAGCTGTGAACTTGGAAGGTAAATGATTTGTGGAACTGTGTATGTTTAAAGCCACTCATGCATAAAGCTGTCAAATGCCATGTAGACATAGGTAGAACATTTCTGGCTCAGCATATTAACATAGCAAAAGCAAAAAGCATTGACACTTTTTATTGGGAAAGGCATCCTGACTCCCCTGTGTAGCTGATACAGTTTAATTCAAACCGTGGCACTACTCTGAGGGCTGAGAAATACAATCCTTCAGCCAGGATTTTGATGCAAGCACTGTCGCAAGAAGACTCGTGTGGAAGTACTGCCGTGCAAGTGAACTGCACATCAAGAGCATGTTTTTCATTTACTAATATTTAAAACAAATTAGTCTGCTAGCCTCTGTATTACGCTCGAACATAGATGAATACATATCTGAAAAACATGGACAGTTTAGAGTTAGTGGTTTCTGACGGGTTTGTGTCTCCCACCAGTGCCTGGCCCTCAGGGACAGCTGGTCTGCTGTGCAGTAACCATCTGATGTGGCTGTCACTGCTCGCCGGCCACCCCCTGCTCAGACCCCATCAGTAATCCTTGGGCTAACTGTAATGCAGTAACTGGGGTGTCCCCTGGTTTAGCCCACATTAATCTCTATGTTCCTTTAAGACAAACTAAAAAGGATTTTTTTTTAATGTGACTTCTTTGGGAAAATCTTTTACATATTAGGCCTAGTTAGACTCCTTTACCTAATTTGGTAAGATGCACAAAGGGTTTGTTGTCAGCATTGTTATGGATAGACAGTAGTACAAAGGATGGAAACCAGAGAAACCGCTGAAGAACTTGTTTCTTTCAAGAATTCTGCATTTCAACACAACTACTGAAAATATTTTTGTGTTGTTACTAGCCAAATATACCAGGACTGGGGTGGGAAGGGTAGCAGGAACCTGTAAATTCTATAAAATAGTCTAGACCATAAATAACTTAAAGATTTGGGGATCATTCCATAATCTCTATGTTCAATCAGAAGCAGCAGCAGGCAGTAATCCTACAGGAAAAAAAAAGTCCACAAATAAACAAACCAATTTTCCTTTAAGAGCAGAGCTAATTCTTTTCAATCCACTTTTTTATTACACTATTTTCCCTCTATCTATTTAGCTAGCATAAGGATAAATTTCCAAAGCTACCCAGTTGGAAAATAAATGGGTTCACTGTTTGTCTAGCATTCCAATCTTCACAAATGTAAATCAGTCCAACTGCTACTCATTTAAACCTCCAACTTCACAAAACATTAAAGGACTGCTTTCAATACACAATTTAATCTGTGACAATTCACCAAGATTTCTGCTTGAACATCATTAGAAATTGACTATCTGATAAAGAGAGACAGCTATCAGAGGTCAGGCAGGTCAACCTGTGTCATTTACGTACTTTTACTGGGTCAGCTACAGCAGCCACCACTATCTGAAGGTTAAATTGTTACAATTAAATACATATACAGCTATTCCCATAGCGACTCTGTTGTTAAATCTACCATAAACAACACAAGCATTTATATCTGACCCTAATTGTGTCCACGATGCCACCGTTTGGAAACTAGACAAAAAAGGACATTATAATCCATTACACATTAAACAATATTTTGTGTAGTGAGATCCATAATTAGCTGGTAGAAACTGCTTTCATTTGTTCCTATCAACGTTAAGGGGTTCATTTAGGTTACTTTCTTTAATTTTAATTGGAATAGTGTGAGCAGTGCCTCCCGATATATTTTATAGCTGGAGAGTTCACTATAAACAAAGGCGCGTAACCCTGCCAAGGCAGTCGCTAGGGAAACTCTTTCTCTGTGCATTGGCCCTATTCACTTGCTCCCCAAGTATCTTCAAGAAGATTGGCTTTGTCGAGGGGAAGGGTTGAGGGGGGTGTCAGTGAAGAGCTTTCCTACATTCAAGCATATTGCTTAGCTGGGAAATCCTACTTTCCTCAAACTTTGAAGCCAGCCAGCCAGGGGCATTAACGTTATGTGATTTTCCTACTCATCAGAGAAAACCAAATGAAATATCTCACAGAGTTTTGTAGCAATCATATCATTCTGATGCACATAATAATATAACAAGGTAGGTATATTGATACCTCAAGAGAGAGAGTAGTTAGCTGAGTAACTATATTTATAATCAACTCCTACAGGAAAAAAAGAAAAAGGTTTCTCTGCATACCTGCCTGTGTGTCTCTTTTTTTCACCAAAATATATGTAAAGTTGTGAGTGTGCTAGAAACAGTTCTCAGAACCACCGGTTTAAATCAGTTCTAGTAAAATAGCCAACTGAAATATAACAAGAAATTTGCACAAGACAAAGGTAACTTATCTCAGATGATGTTCCTACTGCATACAATCACTTTGTCTTCCTTCTTTTTCATTTGTGTGAAAGCAGGACATCTACTTTTCACTCAGCTCGGTAGCCTGGGATATTTATTCTGTTTTATCTGTGTGCTAGTGGCCTGATCCAAGACTCCCACAGTCTTTGGTGGGCTTTGAATGAAATCTTTGGCCGGGGAAGCAAAAGCGCTTGAATGCACTAGGTTTTGTTGAAAGCAGAGGATTAATTCTGATACCAGAGCGATTCCTCTGCTGGGCTTTCACATACGTGCACACGTGTCTGTGCTACAACAGGCTGCAGAGGCGTGAGCCATGTGGTCAGTACGATAAAATCGTGAACACTTGTACAATCCTTACATGTAAGATCATATCATTCATCCTGAAACTACAGGGTTTTTCTTCTTTATTATTGTAATTTCAGATTTTGCGTTGGAGACAAATTTTTCCTGAAGAACAACATGATTCTGTGCCAGACAGACTATGAGGAGGGTTTAATGAAAGAAGGTTATGCACCCCAGGTTCGCTGATCTGATGCCACATCATTAAGAATACAAAGCACTATGTTCTTTTATCTTTTCTGCTCAACATGTATATAAGAAATGACACAGGAACCTACTGAATAGCATAGATATAGGGAGACAGAATGGTTGCGTGAAATAAAAGGCGGACTGCATCTGTATGTAGTGAAAATTGCTCCAGTTCAGAGTTGAATGTTAATTAAAAAGGTACTGTACATACAGCTGGATTCTTTTTGCTTGCTCTTGGGGTTTTTGGTTTGTTTGTTTTGTTTTGTTTCTTTTTGTGTCATTTGGCATGAGATGTTTATTTTGGACTATTGTATATAATGTATTGTAATATTTGAAGCACAAATGTAATACAGTTTTATTGTGTTACCATTTGTGTTCCTGTTTGCTTCTTTGTATTGTTGCATTTAGTACAATCAGTGTCTAAACTTACTGTATATTTATGCTTTCTGTATCTACCAGCTATTTTAAATGAGCTGTATCTTTCTAGTAAAAAGCATTAAAGAGCAAATCCCAACCATTATGCTACACTTAGAGCTTAAGAATACTGTTTACATTAAAACTATTTAGAAAACTAATAACTAGCAGCACCTGCTGCTAACGATGCTGTGGTTAAGGGTCTATAAGCACTTCTGTTATAAGCCTCTATTTTTCAGGGGTTAAGCATCTGCTGTTTAATTGCATAGATTTTCCTCAAAGAGCACTTTTATTTTACTACAAAGTTTTGAAAAACAAATCTGACCGGTTTGGGATATATTATGAAAGGTGCGGAAGTTAATGATTTTGGGTGCTGCTTTTGTGCCCCTTAGGCATTCAAAATGCCTGGATTTGATTTTTAATTTAGCTGAAAATTAAGCCCTACTGCAAACCAGTGCCTCTGGGTATCTTATATATATATATATAAAATATATATGTTATTTTTCTGAAATCATTTAAGTTGGGGCGGGAGCGAGAGGACTTCTGATTATATACATTTAAAAAAAAAAATCTTACCATTTAAGGAGTAGCTCTCTCTCTTTTTTTTTTT
>VWZY01003159.1:287252-315541 GCA_013399075.1 Chloroceryle aenea
CTTTTTCTTTATCAGGGCTTAACCCTAATGTTTTCTGGGGCTGTGTCCTCAACAAACCCTGGAAAAAAAGTGAAAGTAGAAGGCACTGTAAACAGCCCCCTCTGAGGGTCTATTTACATGAAGGAAATGACCCCCGAGCTGACACTAGGACAGTGGCTGATTATTAATTACCCACCTCAGTGAATGCTGAAGGTAATTTAAATGCCAGTGTGGATGGGACAAAACTTTTAAATACCAATACAAAAAGTGAGAATTACCACGACTGCACAGGTACTTGCTGTACATGCCAACATGCTACAGGTTTGTTCCATCAATACTGGCAATTAAAATCCTTTTGACAGAGGTGGAGTCACTGCTGACAGCTACTGTTGGCAATCGGTCTTATTTTCTAGGAGAGGTGGACCTCTGTTTTTAAAGCCATGAAGCTATTGCATCAGCAGGATATCCCTAAGTGCTCGTGCCCCTGACAGAGCTTACAGCTGTTTGGCAAAGGAAAGCAGGATGAATGTTTAAAAAGTTGTTAAATGCATATTTAATTCTTTTTTCTTTGCCACTGTATTCTAGCTCATTGGGAAAACAGCCTGCATTTAAAAAAAATAACTTTAAGAAAAAAAAGAAAGAAAAGAAACAAAGAAACCCACTATACCCTATCTTGCTATGAAGCTGAGCTCTTATTTTTATTTAGCCTAAGAACCCTCACCTCTGCTCAAGTTGAGTGCTGTCCTTCCCTGCTCTTCCTGTCCTGTTGTGCAGTTTCAACGTGTTTTTCCAGGGCACGGGGAAAGGAACCTTGTAATGCGGTGGGGCAAATGCTCTAGCATTTGGTTTGGAGCACAGTGGCTTGCCGTTGAAATGGATATTTAGTTCTAATGACTATTGCTACAGTGCGGTTTTGTTTCTGGCTGTGAACCCTTTTAAAAATAAGCATGGCTCACAAAACTTTACATTGACTCATACGGGACCAGTAAGAAATGCAACGACTCCTCAGGCTGCTCTTGCTAATTAGAAGAAATAGCTCCATGTAGTTTTTCAAATTAAATGTAGCTCTATTTTGTGGACTATCTTCCTTCCTAACCTTGAGCACATCTCTCGTCCACTTCCTTCCACAGTCCCTTAATGTCTTTGGGATAATGAAGCAGTTGATGTCAGAGGTACTATTAGGCTCTTCCAGATCTACTTGAAGTGCAATAAACAAGTTGTCCTTTCTGTGAAGGTGAGGATGGCCAGAAAGGGAAGAATCATATTATCTTATTTTGACTCCAGTTTCAGTTTTCTTCTCCAGCCTCTGTCGTATCTTTCAGTTATAAGCCAGAAAGATATCTCTTCCACTATCCACTAGTGGACTACAGACTGGGTAGAAATGCCTGGTTCAGAAATAGGGCTGGGGAACAGGAAAGAAGAGACCTTGGCTCTGTCTTCGACTTACTGTAGGCTTGGGCAAGTCACTCAGCTTCTTCTGTGCCTCAGTTGCCCCTGTCTGCCAAGTGGGGCTAATGCATACACTGCTTTTGTAAAGCATTTTTGGCTCTTCAGAAAACCAAGAGATACACATGCAAATGTTACTAGTAGCATTAAGACGTTCTGGGAGAAGCAGAGCATTCACATGTGCAGCAGGTAACCACAGATCTGAGGTAGGAGAGCACCAAAACCAACTAAGCCTGGGGAAGGCATTGTTGGAGATGAAATCAACTACATGCTAATAGTGCTATAAATGCTGAAGTGCTCCCCTGTCACCACAAAGTGCCACTACTAAGCTCTCTATGGGGTAAATGAAAAGAGTGGAATGGGAAAATAGTGGCTTACTGTTACATGTCATGGTACTCCTATGTGCACGTGTGCCTTTTGTGACATGCTCAAAGTGGGGAAAAGGAGGGTGGTCCTGCTACAGAGAAAAAGTAATCTCACCACTCTATCAACAGTAATTGATGTAGGGATAAAGAAATGTTGATATGCTTGTTTGAAGTGCTACAAAGGTATAGCATTGCTTTGAGCACTTTAAACTCATACATCTTATTCACATACATATCTAAAATTTGTATGTAGAAGATAAAGTATAAACTTAGATTTGACATAGGTCAAAGACCAATTATACATTTTCCTGTATTTCAAACTTCCATCTTGCCTGGCTGTTAAAATAATAACTGGGAGTTGAAATATTTAATGGAAACATTTACAACTCCAATAAAGTATAATATCATAAGACAATATTGAAGAGACATTATCTGCCAGGTTGCTTTATTGATCTTTTGGACAGAGGCTTAGACCATTCCTTTGGGTTGCTTTTAGTTAACTACCTTAGGCTTCCTTCTCCATCAGCTGTGTGTGTCAACATGCTCTGTCTGCATACAGCAAAATATTCTGCTAGTGACCATTGCTCAGTGTATGCTCATTTGCCAGGCAATAATGCTTCCACTTGTATCTCCTAACTTTTGGGTATTTTATCTCTATCTGTACAAATCTCTAAATCTATTCAGACAAAACTGATAATAACAATAATTTAAAAAATCATTATTCTTGTGTTGCTGGGTTTTAAGCCACATGGAAATGTACAAATTATCAAACCTTTATTTTTGACTGTAGAAAGCTCCTGTGCCACCCATAACCTGCGGTGTCTGTTAACTGCCACGACTGGTGGTGAATCAAGACAGCCTGGATTCTGCAGAAGCAGTGACCAGGGCTAAAAGTTAATCTGTTGCATAATTGTATTTTTATCTTGCTTAACATATTTTCTGAGTTTGGTGGGGTTTTGTTTTGTTTGTTTTCTTGTAAGCACACCTTCTTGTCTCTTTCTCCTTCTAAAATGCTCAAATTTATGCTCATGAAATGTAAATAAAGAAAAATCATCCAGCAACCCCTCAAATGTTCCTAATTGCCTACAGATAAAATGACTTGAGGAAAACAGATTGAAAAGTGGTCAGTGAGAAGGGAGACTATGGGGAAAAAATCCAAACAGGGACTGCGGCAAAGGTTTTGCCTGTACAGACAAAATACTTTAAAGGCTTTCTTAAACATAATATACAGCAGCTTCTTATAATTTTCTCGGCAGTAAGTAGTTTACAGTCATCTGTACCTAGAACAAATCGTGTCAAAAATGAAGGTCTGTAGTGATTGCTGGGTATAATTTTATACATTTAGCTGATTCTTCTGAAAGCTTCCACTGTGCTGCTGTTGTCAGACTAAATTATCAATTTAGCCATTTGTTGTTTAATGAATAAAAAACTCCTATGACATTGGAGATGTTGTGGTTTCAATAAAGCAAAAGCTTTAACAACTCAAACTACAGAAAGCAAAGTGTGTACTGTATATAAGAACAGTGTTTTTATTATTTTAAATACCGCTTTAGATGAAAAATCCCAATTACATATTCACGTAATACATTTCTCCTACTTCAGTCCAATGATGCAGACCAAACCTGTTTACTGTTCAGTACCTTGCAAAAGGAAACCAAAATGTAGTATGTGCAAGGTAATAGGCCATTAGCACAAACGTGCTCCCAGTAAAAATCTTTTGTGTAGGCACCCTTTCTAGAAGCTGCCAATTGTGGGTGATAGAAGTATTATAAAGGAAGTGATTTTGATACTATTTAAGGCATTAAAAGCTGAAGAGTATCTGTTTAAAGCCTTAAAGTAAGGGTTGCATGTATCTAATACCTTTTAAAATGCTCTTCTGCTGATTTATATTCATCCTGAACCTGCTAATAATGAGTATACATAAGCAAATACCATCTTCCACCTATTCAGCATGTCACTAGCATGAAAGCCCCAGAAAATATCTCATGTAATCAGTGTGTTCAGAGAGTTATCTAGCACAAATTACTCATTAACTCAATAGCACATAATAAAAAAGAACATCAATTAATTAATGAGTCACCCTCAGATCACTTTGATTACAACACAGCTCTGTTGAAACAGCAGTTATAAATGGAGCTGCCTCTCTTTATTCATTGTTTGCAATTGGCCCATTATTTTGCGGAGACCAATGTCATATTTAACACATGCCTGCAGGTAATTGTGTGATTAGTTTCATAAATGAAGATGCAGAGGGAGACCATGGAGTGTCTCACTCTGCAGTGGAGTCAGGAGATGCCTGCAGTGCTGGCAGACATCGGTGGCACACGCGTGGCCAGCCTGCCTCCAGACTGCAAGCTCCTAGTGACTAGGACAACACTCAGAACTAGTCAAACTGACCTCTACTTTACTCTGAAGATCTCAAAGCCTTGATCAAACACCTTTTTCTTAGGCCTTCCCAACAGGCTAAGTTGCTGGTATCTCACAGAGAAGAACACAGAGGCAGAGATTAAGTGGGCTGTCCAAGATCGTGCAGCAAGGCTGCACTCCTCCTACCCCACTATTAGCATGACTTGTAAGACATCACACGACAGCCCAATCCCAGGCCTTGCCAAGACAGGCTCCAGGGCTGTGCTGGGAGCAACACACACAAACTCCCCCTCAAAGAGCAGGGATGGACCAAAGAACAAGCAGAGACCAAACATCCGAGCTTCATCATGGCAAACTGTGTTTGGTGAACACGAGCTGGGGAGATGAGTGAGCAGCGCTCGTGGGTTGGGGTTTTTCTCAATTTTTTTAGAGGAAAGATGAATTAAAGAACACAAAGTCACCACCTAAAGTTCCTAAACTATCTTGGTTAAATGCCATTCCAATAAGCTTATAGTGTAATTATAACAGTTCCCTTAGGTAAGTAAGAAACATCTGTTAGTAACACATAGCAGGTGTTAGCAATTACACATACTGATTTTTTTTAAAGTGTTTTTAATTAAAAAGAATTCTGTTTTCTGAAAAGGAAAGCATGGTAAGTCCAAACAAGCTTTTGTTTGTGTGGCTCTAGATCATGTAATATGCAAACCGATAAAGGTAAAATCAGCGTAAATTAGCAAGGGTTTGCACATTTGACTCCAGATTATTGCAATCAAAACTAAATTGGGATTCTCTGCACTATTGTGACATTAGTATTCTAAGCAAAGTCTCATCTAATGTATGAAATCCATACAGCTCGTGTAATCACTGAATACATCTAAGTGGAGCATTTGAACCTAGGAAGATTGCTACAGTTAAGCAAAATATGATAGGTATTGTAAGAAAGGAGAAAATTGCAAGGAACTCTATAATAGTTCCTTCACATTCCCTTTGTCCCACTACTGGGAAACAGTTTCTAGATTAGGTTAGAGCAAAATCAAACTATGTTGTCAAATTACTTTGAAAAACTAGCCAAAAGCAATTTACGTTTAGCAATGTGATATGCTGTGCCATGGAGAAATAACAAGAGCGAGACACATTGGAAAGCCAACTATTGAGAGGTGTTTTTAGTCCAAATTAGAAGATGATGAGATGACAAATTTGTTTCTCCATCTTGATGCTATTTCTCTGTAGATGCCAAGATGAGGATATCAGGCATATCAGGATTTAAATCTCACCATAAAAGTTGACTTTCCTCTTATATAAAATACATAAGCAAACTAGTTGTCAGGGAAAATAGCAAGAAGCAGCATTAGTACAAGGCATAGATTTGTCTTTCTATCCAGCTGGGATCCAGGTTGTTGTTTGTCTTACACAAGTCTGTGTTTCTTATCACAAAGGGGTCTCTAAACTACCATGCAGAAAAGTAGTCTATCTACATATAGTCCACAGCAATATCAATGGGATAATTTTTCTTTCTGTTCTTGCCAGCAGTGTGGTTTTTATGAGGAGAGGGATATAGAAAATAATGGGTATGAAAATTCCGATCAGTAGACTGTTAACACCAAAGAAAAAATGCATACATATTTTTTTTTCTTCTGACTTAATACACAAATCTGGAAAGAAAGACCAGATTTTCAGAATTTTTCTGCTTCCAGGAAAGTTGGTTTTTATCCTATGTTATCCATAAGTCTTTCTAAGCACCTTTATCTCATACTCAAAATACATTTGTTTAACTCTTTCCTTCTATCAAAGTCATTAAAACTTCTATTGGGTGCATCCAACCAATACACTGCCAGTATTGTAGCCAGCTTTCTGAATGAGCAGAGTAAGAGAAAACCTTTTAGACCTTATAGACCTTTTAACTCTTCCAGTTACATTAGTAAGAACTTTTAAGTACTTAATACATAGCTTTATTCATGACCGCAGTACCATATCGAGGTATATAAACCAGATGCCACACAGTTACCCAAACACATGAGCAGTGAACAGTATTCAGGTAGCAATAGCCATCTACAAAAGTATTTTGATTTTTTTAAATATAGTTTTGTTGTTGCTGAAGTTGAAGCAGAGCACTTCAGGACTCGCATAAATGCCTTTCTGGAGTATTGTGGCCTTGTGACAATGAGTGCTTTTTTAAAAAAAAAAAANCAAATGCCTAACAAATGTGTTTAATTTAGAATGACAGTGTCACATTTGTTCCTACAGTCTCTCAATCATCATGCAAGTGATAAAATATTACCACTAAGACTGTAGCAGTAAGGAAAACATCTTCTTTGGCCTCCTCTCAGTTTATTTTGGAGCATTATAATGGATTTTTTCACTCTCTTCCCCTTGAAGTCCTCGTAAAAAAAAGGGTATCACCTTTTCTGTGTTTTCTATGGCCAGCTGGAAGATCTACCTAGAGGCAAGGTTCCCAAGCTATGAAGCTTAGGTGGAGGTGGGGATGTAAGCTAGTGAAACAAGCAGGATATAAGACACATCCCTCTTCAAAGCCAGGCTAATACCACCTGCTCACTAAGGCACACGCTAACCCTGGAGCCATGTACTTGAAGTTAGACATCGTGGTAGCAGCAGCAGCAGACACCTGGAGCCACCAGTGTGGACTTTACTCTCTATGTCTTTCTGTCTGTTTAGAAAATAGTGCTCAGGCCTTCACTACACCTTGGAATTGATACGAAGGCAAATGTATTAGTGATTTTGAGATGCTAAAATAATAATGATAAGAGATGGCCACGAGTTACCTGAGCAGGACAGAGCATTGAAAATTTTCCACAGCCAATAGCAGGACGGTGCCAAGGCAATGGAGTCCAAGTGATGCAAGAGATCTCCTTGCATATTGCCTACTGTCACCTTAGGCCTCCAGGCATATATTCTCCCATCTAAGGTACAAGTTACTTATTTTAGGAATATGATGTCATAGTGTCATAAACTATTGTCATTTTCAACAGCCTGAACGTGCTTTTAAACAATCTGCAAATTTCTGATGAACATCCTGCAGATCAATACACCTTTCCTTCTTTAACTGGGGGTACCTGATCTTGGAGTCTGAAAGTCACCTGAAAGAAACTCTTTAATTGAAGTCATACTGTGTAGGATCGTGTTGCTGGCATTTACTGGGAAAGTGAAGCAATACAGAACTATCATAAAATTTCAGGGCTGCAGTCACCCTTGTCTCATCATGTAGTATTGTAATAGGAAGTTTATAGAGAGGTTGGATTTTAAGGACAGGCTGGGTATCAATTTGTTCCAAAGTTTTTATTGTGCTAATGAACTGTAACTGCTCTAATCTATTTTTAGATGGTGGCATTTCAAGTCTCTCTGCTCCTCATTTCAAAATCCATAATGTGGAGATGATAATATACCACTTTTCTACCTCACAGGATCCTTGAGGGTAGTAATTGTGGGATTTTGCAAATGCACCAGCTAAGCATATAAAATACCCAAGCAGGAGAACAGCAATATATACAAATTCTAGCATAGGTATTGTCAAAACCCACTAATTGCTGGATACTAGAGAAGTACTGGGAAAAGGACTGCTCTGTCTTTTCTCCTTACAGTTCCAAACCACCTTTTAATAGACCCTGTCAGACACTTGGCTAGATGAGAACTTTGGTCTGACCGAGAAAGCCCATCTTACATTATATTTTTCCCTGAGGTACTACAAGGACTAATATGGTGCAAAAGAATCAGAGGAAAGGAAAACAATTACAATCTGTACAATTTATTTTCACAACCACAATTATTCTTCTACAAAGTGTATGCCAATTATCCTTGCCAGCTTCTCAAGCCATTTCTAATTGGTTGATTACACAAAGCAGAAGTGGATGAGATGTGATCTGAAAGATCTGAAAGAGAGACTGAATAAGATCCTTGAGGCTAAATTCACAGAAGAAGAAAATGTAGCAACTGTAATTTAAAGGGATGGTACCTTTAGACATGCTACAGCTGTGTTTTCATATAGTCCCTGGCAAAAAAAAACCCAAAACAAACAGAAGTGAACCCATACAACATCCTCGCTGGGTCCTCTGTGTCTCAACCTACTGTGGACAAGGAGCACTGGCAACAAACAAAATTCAGCTCTGTTGAGTACATAAGAGCAGCCAGTATAGCAAATCTTTCTTTTTCATCTGTTTCCTCACCCAGCCCTACCTTCCCCAAAGAGGTGATTTAGTTCTGGCGGAGCAGCAGCGCCCACTGTGTGGTATCGCACAGAGAAGAGACTTCCTCTGCTATCTCCCTGAAAAAAACTACAGCCTGTTTAAATTCAATTTTTCCTCCCATATCCACACGTCATTCTCACCTCAGCCCCAAGCTGGAAAATCTGAACTCTGACATTTGCTCTTTCTTTTGTTATTGTTCACAATTAGTTAACTAATGCAGATAGACCAAAAATCAATTACGGAGACTTGATTTGGACACATCTCTGATCATACACAAGGGCCATATAAATCAGATTCATTCTCACTAAAATCAAAAGAAGTGCTGCTGGTGACAGCAGCAGAGATAGGATTTTACCTCTGGGAAGAATAACAGATAGCAGGAGGCAGCCCTCTGCCATTCTCCATCAATTGCTTGCCACAGCCCTGGCTAATCTTTTTAGCTAGTCAAAGTATACAGTGTGTTACAGAAGGTCTCTGAATAATTTGATTGGAAGCTGGCTCAAGCCATGGCAAACTGACTTTTTCTCAACACCTTAGTCAAAATTTGAATGTAGATTTTTGGAGTTGAAAAACTTACTCTGATAAATTAACATACACCCTAGTCTCTCATAAAGACACTGAAAAATGTTCTTCCTTGGGGCTTCTCTCCAATTAGATGTCAGTCCATTAGGTATTACTAATCCACACGCATCTGTGAACAGCAAAATAACCCATTTCTACAACCAGCAAAGCAACCCAGCAAGAACTCACAAAAATTGAGCAGTAAGATTAACACGAAAATAGGAAATCTAACTCCTAGTCAGTCTTACACTTTAAGGAAGCAAGTCAGTGAGAGCAGTCAAAACCAACCCCTGACCTTGCTGTAGCAGGTCAAGATTTTTTCTGTCCCTAGCAAACTTTTCTGCCTTTATCCCACAGTCCTCTCAGGACACCACAGACAGCACATGAGCTGAAGCCATCCACGGTACACACCTGGACACTGTTGTGATATTTGGCCTCTGAGGTAATATGAGGCAGAGACGAGGGGCAGGCTGCTGGGGAGAAACAGCTAAACTACAGTACTCTGTTCAGTCTTGCTCATCCGTCAGAGCCCACTTATATGCCTCATGGATTCTTGGATGGGGTTTTGACCCTTTCAGCCCTGACAGACATGCCATCATCTCATGGTTTCATTCACAAGAATTGAAAATGCTGGGAGACAGGTATTTGTTACTGGTGCAAACTCACAGAGTTTGGAACTGTAATGGTTCCATTTTTGATCTCTGGATATTCACTTGGACCCTTTCTCCTGAAAATGCAGGTTTGCACCTCTGCTTCCTTCTCTTTTTATTGCTGTTCCTCATGTCTCTTCCTAGCAGGCCCACAATTCTGTCAGCATGCAGCTAAAATGCTTGGGCAATGACAGTGGCTGTTTAAAATATCAAGGGACAGAAGTGATTAGTGCTATCAGACTTTTTATTTTAATGGAAGGTAGATGAGCTGCGGGCATATTTACACCTGCAAGGGTTTTCTCCTTCCACTGTTGTGCCCTGCTTGTTTCACTGTTGTGATCTGCTTCTTTCAATTGACCCTAAAACAGTAAAGATAAGAATAGATCCATATTGTTCTCTGCTTTTTGTTGACACATTTTCAAATCATTAATGGTCATGATTTTCACATTTAAAATCTCAGACTGTGCAGTCCAGTCCTGTATTTTTTTCCAGACAGAAAACTTAAGTATTGTATTGTTCAAATTACTTAAGTGGCAGCTAAATTAGCTAAAGGAGTTGGGGGGGTTGTTGGGGTCCCCCCCTTTATATTTCTAATATTTACTTGTAGCAGTAAGATTTCTTTATGCAGAAGACCCCCACAAAACTGTGTCTCTGGGTTATTCAGTCACCAGTCAAAAAGGTCAGGCACAGATAGTTAACAGAAGGAATAGAAAGAAAAGGTGCAGCAGGAATCATCATCGAGGGAAATGGTTTCCCTCAAATCACCTAAGTCAGTACCCAAGAATACAGAACGCATGGGAATCCCTTGTCACTGACCATGGTAAAGGTCCTACTTCTCCAGGGTCAGATTATACAGAATTGTCCTCAAATACACAGGATTATCCCACAACCTATCATTAAAGAAACAAATTCCCCAACAGTGGGATCATACAAGATAATTATTTGAAGAGCAAATCCTTAGTCTTGTATTGAAATCAGTTCTAAACTGTCAAAAATATGAGACATGCCAAAGTTCCTGACTGATTGGTTTAGACCTGCCTTGAAGGAGGCCGCTCTACAGACATTTCCTTTCCAATCCTTTTTTTTTGTTTTTTTTTTTTGGCTTTGCTTTACTACCATACACGAAACCTCACCTCTTGGTCAGAATTACTCCAGCTGAAGAAGATGAGGGACGACTCTATCCCTCTGGAGCCACTTAAGAGATATTTGGACTAGAGCACCTTGTAGTACCAAACAAACACACCAATGTCTCTGCATTATTGACTTGGCGTTTTATATGTTACAATATAGAAAGAAAGAAAGGATATTTTATAAATGCCAAAAAGATGTTTTGGGTTTTTTTTTTTAGTTTGTTTTTCTTTTGCCAGAGGGACTAAGTGCATGTTACCTTCTGCAGTTCCTCATGTTACAATCTGTTAACTTGTTACTGAAAGCTGAAGAAGCTCCTGCTTGCATTTCCTTAATTAGCCTTTAACTTTTTGTGAAGTCAGAGAGAAAAGCTATCAATGAGTTTTAAAGACTGCCATTTCTGCCACAACAGTCATAAATGGGGATTACATAGGTGACAGTAGATCCTCTGCACAGATGTATCCACTGGGAAAATCAGTAATGGTGATATTGCCAGAAACAACTTGCTGCAGGTTTGGGGAAGGATGTATTTCTATGGCAGGAAAAACCATCCAGCTGCATTGACCCTGCCCTTTACCTGTATCTTCAAAGGGGATTCTATCTGAATGCCATTGATTAACAGATAAGCATTTTCTGGAACTTGCACATCTTTCTTTTTCAAAGAAGACAGTCTCTGAGCGTAATGATCGAACATCCTAATTTGCTTTGCAATCAAATAACTGACTCTTATTGTGGATACCTTAAATATGTTCATTTAGGCCATCAAGCAGCAGGGTATATAAGCTTGTAATTGCCTTTAATATGTGAAAAGTAGCATTAGCTAGAGTTTCACAGGTTTGATAACATCAAAGTAATGTATGAATTGATACAACTAGCACAAATTGAATACGGAAAGTCACCACACTGGGTCAGATTTCCTTTCTACCCTGGATTCTCCCTATTCCAGCTACTGTCAGATCCTTTACAGCAGTCTTTCTCATATCATCAGTGGCAAATCCAAAGAAGGTCAAGAAGGATTAGAAAAATCTTACCCTCAAAAAATATAATTAAATAACTATAAAACTGAATTCTGAAAAGGATAAAACTTTAGAAAGTTTATTGCTAGCAGTAGGTCAGTCCTCCTGGGTGGTGGAATAAAAAGTAGTTGTAATTATCAGCTCCGCATGTTTGTAGTCATTAGGGATTGCTAACTACCTTTAATCATGGCTATGGTTCAGTTCCCTCAGGGCAAGGGAGCCAGCATTTACACCTGCAGCCAGTAATTACAGTTACTTTCACTCCCCTGCCATGAAGGGATGGAGCTGCTGCTGGCAGAGAGCAGTTGGGAAAGGTGGCATTAGAGAAGCTGCACATACAGCCAGGCCCTAAGGATGGACGCTTTGCAAAACAGTTGGGATGCACCACTTCAAAAAATGGGAATAAAGCCGGCACTCAGAAGTGAGACAAAACATGCCTCACCTCAAGAGTCTAGTCTAGACCTCTAAAAGTTAAAGTCCAGCTACAACCATGAAGTTTGAGACAATTTCAAACTGTGATATGCTAATTTCCAAATACAATGGTCTTTAAAAACTAAAAAAAAGTTAAAGTTTTGCCCTGAAACATTTCATCCCCTACACGGCATTTTGCACTTGCGTATGCACAGCCCTTATCCAAGAGGTGTAAAATGTTAATATATTTATATTAAAAGAACCTTTGTGAACTAGTATTTTCTTTTTCACTGTGAAAATAACATTCTGATGAAGTTTAATATTGCTTTTATGAGATTTTCAATTTAACTTTATATCAGTCAAATTAGAATTTGGGGGTTTCATCACCATTTTGTTGTTATTATATGGAAAACACCAAGTCAGCCCTTCATCTTAAATTTCTAAGTAAGGGAAGTGCCAGTTAGTTGTAAAAAATGAAAGCATATTGAAAACTTTTCTCACATAAACTGGCCAAAATATTTTCTACTCAAACGTCAAGCAGTTTGAGTTATGGTTCTCAAAAGTGAAATAGGCAGTCTTCTGTTTAAAAGCTGAAAACTTTGGGGAGTGATGTGTTTTAAAACGGGCAGAAGGAAACAGCTAGAACAAACAGGACAGAAAATCTTATTTAAGGTATAGGGACCGTTGTGAATAAGTACAATACATATATGTATTTTTTATCCATGCATACACATGTATACACACCACATGGAAATACATACTAATATTACTCAGGGGGTCCTTTGCCCATGACAGAGCCGTCATGGCTCCATTTGGTCATTGGTTGCTAGGCTGTGTTCCAAGGGGCAGGCACTCTTCTCTGTCTGCCAGAGATGGACTCTGTCTGTTGCTTTGGTAGAGTCACTACTAAGAAGGATTAACAGGATCAGAACTAATCAGAAGGAAGGATGAAAAGGTCAGATGGAGATGCTGAACACAACAACCCTTCCCTTTTTACAGGCAAAGGTACTGGTATGGCAACAGGAGATCAATGACACGACTTCTCCTCCAAGTGGGTTGTGGATTAGCTTAGCAGGTCTGTGAGCAAAATTAGGCATGCATGACAGCTGCTATGTTTCTTCAGGAACTAAGACTTCCACAGAGGAGCTCTGAATTGCAACACCCATCACGGAGATGGCTCTCATATACCTCTACAGTACACTTACAACTTGTGGTCACAGACCACAAGAGAAGGCTCTGGTACTTGTTGCTTTAGCAGAGCCTGGTGGACATGCTGCAAGCTGAAACGTTATGTCATTTCCTGGGTGATCTGAGCAGAAATAAGAGCTGGCATGACTCAATCCTTTGCTTCCTATGGAATTCATAAGTGCTGCAACAGTGACAGGCTGGCTGTGCATACATGATAAGAACAAAAGCACTGATCACATTGAGCTTCTGAACTGGAGGAACAGATGCTTCATAATGTCTCTCTGAACTATCATATAGCACACAAGCTAGCCCTTCCTGGCCTTGAGTCTGAGATAATGGCAATAGAAAATAAAAATATTTCTAATTATTACAAATGGGCAATTTGAAGTTACTGTGATGTAGAATAGTTTAGCAGCTTCCTGTGAAAAGATAACTTATTGCTTCCAACCACCTTTTACTGCTTGCCATGGTATACAAATATTTATAATTCTATGCATATATGTTGAGCCAGTAAAAAATAATAATTGCAAGAATATTTCATAGACTGTTCAGAGTAGGGCCAAGGTTAGAGGTTTCCCCCTGAAATGTAAAGCAGTAATGTATAACCCTTTAGCAAAGGTTAAGTAAAGCCAATTTTCATTTGAGTGAAAGCCTTTTGTTTTTGATTAGCAATATATGTGGCAAAGTGTTCACTTTACTACTAAAACAAAAACAAGGGGAAAAAAAACCTTCCTTAAGAAAAAAGCTTTACAGTCAAGTCCAGAGAGCTGTTATTATGAGCTGCTCCAAAAGCTAAACTCATAGATCATGACTTACTGAGGAAGGGAACAAAAAATGAACAAGCCTGAGCAATGAAAGGGTTAATTATTAGACCCGAGTTAAAGGTGTCCTCACAAGTAGGCACTTCATCAAGCAATGGAGTCAGGAAACAAGGGAGAATAGATGAAGGTGCTAGGGATAATAATGATGGCAAGTAATGATTTCCCTAGAGATGATCTGATCTATGGCCACAAGCAAAGAAAAAAGGCTAGAAAGTACTATAACATTACCTTGGAGTACTTAACAGACTCGAAAGCAGTAACCTGGTGTCAAAAAAGGCCCATCACCCTGCTCATTTTAGGTAAAAGAGTTATGCCAAAGTACAAGAGGGGAATGCAAAATTCACATCTGAAATTAAACAGCTGAAAGGTATGATTTAACAATGCTCCAAACTCAATAAGCCAAAGATAAACAGCAAATTAGATGACTCAATGTCAGGAGGAAAAAACATCTTCCATCGATCCCATCGTCAAAAATTAATCTGCCTGAGAATGCCCTCTGCTCCAATCCCAGAACTGATGAAGAGTAGAGGAATAGAGTAAAACCTATGTACTAGTGCTTCACCTTCAGGCTAGACCCTGATTACAATCTCCTGTGAGACATTTCAGCATGAAGCGCCTCTCATGTTGGGACTGCAAAATTAAATTGCGATCAATACTTTACAAAAATAATTGGGGAAAAATGTTCAGAAGTCGGAGCTGTGCTGTGTGGCCAACAAACATAAAACTTGTTGGATTTTTTCTGCTCTTTTTTTTTTTTTTTTTTTTCCCCCTCAGCTTATCTTTCTGGGGGTTATTCTTCAGGATAGCTCAGTTCAAAGGTGTCTCTTGATAATAGTGTTCTTAGAATAGTTTCATTCACCTTGTTAGGGAATTTCAGAAGCAGCAAAGCATTTACACTGTACGAAGTGCATTATACTAATGCCATGTTTTGAATCTCTCCCTTGCCCTTTATTTCTTCATTGTTTCAATCTAAACTTGTATGGTTTTAATTACTTTTTAAGTGATTGACGTTATTTTTTCTGGCAAACCATTTCTTATTTTAGCAGAAAGCATTAAAAAGAATTAAATTCCTGCAGAAGCAGGAATGCGTAAGAAAACACTGAATGTGTCTTGTGTTTCAGTAAAGTCTTTCTGGAGATGTTAACACTTTCATAATCCTAAATGTCAAGATTCAGAGTTAAATTTAGAGAAAAATATGTGTAAATAAAACCATCCAAGTCTTCATCACTTCCTACTACAGATTCTGCTGCTTTTCCTGGTTTGACGTATCCCTACCTTTGGTTATAGTGAGTCCTAAAATACACACACACACAGAAACTAGAAGACAGCAGTCATTTTTAATTTCTGACTCTCACAATTAATAGACATGGAGAGAAAGTATGAGCAGAATAGGATGCTGCTCAAATTATTACATGATTTTGCACAGTTGGCAACATTTACTCTAGAGCTTATTGGCAGGTTTAGAAGTGTATTTAGGATAAGCCAAGCAATTTAAGTGCTAAGTTACAGTCCAAGATGTATCAAAAAAAGAAGTGCTCATATTTCAATAATGTTACTGTACAGCACAATAGATCAAGGAGGGGACGTGAAGGGAAGGGAGGGGAATTCAGAGTAGAGGAAAGGAGAGGNATTCATGTTGTTGAAGGGAGCACAGGCCAGGATGGATGCTCAGGAATTATTTTGAAGAAGTCATCAGCCACTTGTTTGTTCTTGGCAGTGGGAACTCAAAAAATGAGAGTAAAACACCTTTGTTTTTTTTCAATGCACAACGCGATGAAACAAAATAACACAATGTAAATAATATCTGTACATTACAATCACAAACCCTGCATTTTTCAAGTCATAAAACACAGCAGGAGGTGTGGTTATCTTAAGGAGGAGGGAAAGGGGGAATCAATCCTGAGGGATTTTATGAATCATAGCCCGATGCCTATAATCCCCCAGAGGTGTGATTATCTCATGACAACCACTTTCATTGGAGTTGTCTTATTGCAACCACCAAAAAGAAAGGAAGGGAAAGAAAAAAAAAAGCTTTATTTTAAGGGAGAGGGCAAATTTCTTGCTGGGGAAGGGAGGAAGGAGAAAACAGGGAAAGAAAAAAGGCATATTTGATTGCTGAGCATCTTCTTCAGCCCAGTTTCTGCTGTACTCACTTATGTAAGGACTTCATTTCCCTCTTTTTTATCTTTGACTGCAATGGTCAAAATTTTACCTAAATCTAGCTGGGTTTGTTTGTTTCTAAGACAAAAATGTAAGCAAGCAGAAGTGTCACAATTACCCAGTGCCTGATTCCCAGCCAATTTCATGTGTCAGAGTAACTGGCACTCACACTTATTAACTCCTCTAGTTTCATCTAGCAGAGATCACAACTGAAATGAAGTTTAGTGGCATTAGTGTCTTGTGGACACAGCTCAGTAATGCAGTTCAGTGATGATTTCACATAAAATATAAACCTACAGAAATATGTCTACTTGCCTGTTTTGTTAGAAGCTCAAAATTCATCAGAAGGCATGAAAATCTTTTGAGAATATTTGGACTTGATTTTTTTCTTGACTTTTCTGCTTTGTGGGATACTACAAGACTCAGAAAGACCTTCATAGTCCTAAGCTATTCAGTGCTAAAAAAATACCATGTTCAAGAAATTATCCTTATCTAGAATTTGGGTATGTGTTTAGGAAGAACATTATTTATTATCCCCTGCAGACCTCAATGATTTATATTCTCTTTGCCAAGAAAGAATATAGATTTATACATTTGAATGTATGAAATCTTGTAGATTTTATACATTGAAATGCAGGTGCACACAGACATCAAGCCAGATGTACCGCCTACTTTTGAAAACATTTTGGGTCAAATTTGGTGAGTAGAACTGGACATATAGAGATTTTGCAGATTGATTTCTCATGGAAGTACTTCTGTGGGAGAATCTGGGTATTTTAAACCCATGCATTAATTCTGCAACCAAATGACTAAATTGCATGCAGGACAATAACTATTCATTTGTTTGTCTACAGGATTCATTTAAATAGGATCAGAAACACACCACCACCAACCCTCAACAATCCTCCAGAACCAATTCAGCCTTAAGAATCCATTCTTAGGAAAGAACAAAGCTGACTGTAAATCTTCCCAGTCCCCAGTAAGTTCTCTTTCCACAGTTGCACATACAGCCTTCCACACAAAAGCAAAATCTTTGCAGATGTCTGAGACTGAATCTTTTTTTGTACATTAAGAAAAAAATTTTAGCAGTCTAAGGAGACGAGACCATTTGGCACTGCCTGACATAACATAATTATTTAATGGATATTTTATAGCAGTACGTAGAGGCCTTAAATGATAGCTGAGTTTCTCTGTGGTAGGTGTTATACATACTAAGAGATGATCACTGCCCCCAGGAAGTTTATAAACCAAATAAATAGGACAAAGATCAAGCCAAGAGGAGCATTATTATCTTTAGTTTACATATGGAGAACCGAAACACAAAGAGATAAAAAACTGGAAGTCCCACAGCGAGCCTGTGGCAAAATGAAGTTCTCCTAACCCCATTGCTAGCTCCTTCCTCTCAGCCACAGCCTTTGCAAAACAAGGAGCTGTTTGAATTCTCCATGCAAAGCAAAGCTTGGGCAGTGACTGACAGAGAGAAACAGCAATTTATAACTGACATATGTCCTTTTCAGCCACAGATCTCTAAGACCTCTACAGAGACAGGTAATTCTCTCTTTTTCATGGAGTGGATTGCTCAGGCAGAGGAAATAATCTATAGCTTCACAGGGGAGTTTGAAAGCATAATATGGCTGAAGTCTACTGTCCTCTCTCTGATCCTAACTGGAAAGTCATGATTTTCCTAATCTTGCAGAGTCCCCTAGCAATAAAATGGTTTAGCCATGGTGACTCCTGTAGTGCTTTCAGTCGTCAGAAGATGTGGCCCAGGACTATGGAAAAGAGAGCAGAGAAATTAATTTTTTACACCTGGATGCTCGGTCCGTGTCGTTCCCCATTCCAGTATAAATTAACACACCTCAGAAAGGCTTCCCTAATTTACTGTGGCTTTGAATGGCTGGTGATCAGCTAGAACAGTGGAGTGCTCTGCCCTCTCCCTCTGTCCCAATCAAGGGAATAGTATGGGGTCATCATACCAAACATATGCTACATCCTTCTTGTGAGGTGTATTCCACATGGGGTGATCAATCTAACCCTGTGGCTCCTTTCCAGCAGCTGAGCCAGCACAAAGAGAGCTACACCAGAGACCAAAACTGACTACATTTTCTCTCATTGTGGCCAAATACTATTCAAAGGGACATGACAAACTTCTAGATGTTTTTGTCTCTGGTACACAGGAGCCTGGTCTCATCTACCTTGGACAGTCTGTCATATAAGTTCACCATATTCCTGGCATTGCCAGAGGCAGATGTGGTAGTGACCATTTTATGTTCTATAATAGGGACAAATTAGAAAAAAATCCTACAATTTTGTATTTAGAATACTGGGTTTAATGACACATGGTCTGTCATATTTCTAAGAATTGACTATTGCAAAAAAAAAAAAAAAAGCTATACGTAAATATCAGGTACAGTTATCAGATCTTAGAGGTCACCTCTTGGTGAATTTTGTTTTCCATTTGTCTTCCTTGTAAAGAAATTTTATGTTTCGCATAAGGCGAGATCGGAAAAAAAGGAGAATGAGAAAAAAATCAGGAAATAATAGCAGCATCACTCCATATTCTTTCCTCGAAATTAGCTCTAAGTCACACATTAGCCATTAACTCCTTTGACCTGTTCCTCTTTGAAAGATAGGTTCCACTGTAGGTTTCAACCTAAGACTTCAGTATGCTCAGCACTGACATAATCTTAATTTTGTCTGCATTTCTAAAAAGACATAAATGGGAGTCAGAAAGTAGATTATAGAAAAAAATGCATTTTCAAGGTAAGCCAAATGATCATAAAATCGACTCCTGAAACCGCCCCCCAGAAATAAAATAGCACTCAGTAGCTGCAGTAGTAATGAAGTAAAACATTTAAATTAAATATATGCACTCAAGGCATCAGTGTATCATGTGCGTAAAGCATTGAGTTCAAATACTAATTGGAGTATAAGATGAGAAATCCAAACACAAGTCAATTTTGATAAGGATGTGAATGCATTTATCAAAAAGATTTCAAAATGTTGATGTGAAGCCTCCTGAGATTGTTATGGATACACAGAAGATATGAACACAAAAACATAATTCATCTGTTCAAATTCCAATTCCATTCTGTTTATTTCAAGAGGAAACAAATTTCTGCTCCTTCCCACTCTCTTTTAATTTATTTTTTTACAATGTTGAGCATTATCTACTTTTTAATTGACCCACACAGACTTTCTGAGTCCTGCCTCAGTGAATTATGGTAAAGAAACAATCAGGTAAATGTAGGAGAAATAGAGGATCACTTCTCTGATGCAAAGGTTATGGAAATAAAACACACCTAGACTGCAGTCACTACCAGCACTGTGATCCTACAGCAGGTAATATTTGGTCACCTGCCAAGCTCTTGCCTCCAGGAGAGGTGGCAGCTCACAGCTCTTGTTTGGTTTGGGACATGGCCCATTTGCCATCCTCAGCTGCACTGCCCAGACCACTGACTGCTGCAGTGGACATGCCAAAAGCTTCAGCATCAGTGGCAGCATCCTGCAGTAGCATCGACTCCAGCAAAGAGCTTGTGCTGATTTTTATGCTGCCAATATCAAGGCTGCTACTGTACGTTGGCTGGCAGTGACTCCAGAATAGTCATACCCAAATAAATTCCTTCATAAGACAAAGGTTTCTATGGGGCCCTACAGCCACGTTTCTAAACAGAGCTGCTTAAAAAAAAAGATTTACCATCCTCTATGGTATTTTACCACTTTCTCTATATATTTTTATTTAATTTTATTTTTTATGTGGTTTTGTTAATGTATATATTTTTATAATATATTTTTCACTCAAAATGGGACAAAGTATTAAAATGGCTACACTTCTCACAGAACAAAGGTCATCCCAGATTATTTAAGATAGGACACTGACTAATGTAGTGCACCATGATAATCACCTCTAGCTGAAGTGGCCAGCATACAGTGGTGCATCCTAAAAGCTATATGGTGGTTGTGCAAAGGCAGAGAGCTTTTACTTCAGTTGGAATGAAAAACTTACCTGAAGGCTTCCTAGTGTAAAGTTCAACTGAAATTTATTTTTTTTTCTGTAGTAAAAAGAAAGGTGATTAATATCTTCAAGAAAAGTCTATTTTTCAAACAAAAAACTGTTTTGAACCTTTTTAACCAGCCCTACTGGTATGTGAACTCTGCTTGGTACCTTTGTTTTCTTTCCATCAGTAAAGCAGCAAAAGTTGAGCCCAGACTTTAAAGCCATGATAGTAACTGATGTACTTCCTGGACATACCTACAGCCCCCAACTCATTTAAAGGATATCAGATACAGGCACTAAGCAATCCAGAACTACCTCCCTGCTGAATAAAAGAGGAGATAGTATATATCAAACATCATTAGGATACGGATCAATGCTTTCATGTGAATATTCATACTCGTTCAGTGCCTGCAGTACACCATCTCCTGTGAATGAGGGAGAGCTTCCAAGCAAAAACTGCTGTGATCAAGCCCATGAAGACTTTGTCTTTGTGATATCCATCTATTAGAGAAATTATGACTGCACAAATTTTCAGAGTCCAAATACAGAACACTTGATCCTGTAGCTTTAAGTTCTTTCATGCAGGGTGGTTGTTTTTTTTTTTTCATCAGTGCACATGTATACATAGTTTTCACAGGGAATACAGGATATAAGGGACAGTAAGTATGCTTCAGCATATGGTGAAAACATATGGTTGGCTGCTTTCCTGCCTATACCACTTATTTATTTATTTTAAATTATGTGATTTGCATTATTAGTTGAGACCTCTTTAATTTACACGGCTATAAATATGATAGATTAATTATGCTTAATTTTAAAAATATTATTTATTATTATTTGGGGTTAAGGAGTGTGCACAGAATGGAAAAAATGTGGGCTGAATTTCCTACTGATTTAAATGAACAAAGCAATATCAATACTTCAGATGAAGGAACTACAATATATATTGTGTAGAAATCTTTGCTTTGTCACACAGATTCTGACTCTGGATTCTTCCCAGTATATTCTGCATGATTCTGCAGAAGTCAGAAAACAGAAAGCAATGAACACGGAGGTCTGGGAAATCTTAGCTTCTTGGTTCCTTGTCTAGTAAGTCATTAAAGAGTGAAGAAGCCCAGAAACCTCATCTATGTGCTGCTGAGGAACTTGTAGAGGGAGGCAGGAAGAAAAGGTAAAATGCTAATTCCAAGGGAACTGACATGTTTCTATTTAAATGGCACATTTTGATCTAAAACATTCCTATCATAAACTGATAGAACACTGATGCAGCAGAAATCTTTCCCTGGTTTTCAAACTTCAAATTCAATTTGAAATACACTCCAAAACAAGGAATAGACACAGAGCAAATAATTACAAAAAATATTACTGTGCCATTATCTCCTATTTTACAACAAATAAGCTTATTAGATCACAGTCCAGTTGCTAACACACTGGTGAAAGCCACCTCAAACTACTCTCTCCGTCCTGATCCTGGTTTTTTCATTGTTTCTCTCCTGAACGGCCAGGGACTTGACAGAACAGGGAAATTTCCCATGCTTTTTGATCAGACACTTTCTGGCTGTCATTGCCTTTTCTGTAGGAAAGAGGTGACAGTTCCCATTTGGATTGCTACCTAAGGAGATCAGATGGTGGTCTGAAATCCCGACTTCAGCACAGACTTCTAATGGGAGCTTAAATATGTCACTTTGCCTTTTTGCACCTCAGTTCCTTAACAGTAGCAAAGGAATCAGAGCATTTCCCCACCCCTGAGGGCTAGACTGTGGGGTGCTCCAAGGCCATGGGGACATGTAAGTAGCTCAGCCAGGTGTAAGACTTTGATCTCCAGAGTTATCAATCCAGCATTTCAAAAGCACTTAATTCACAATGGGAGATTTAATATTTTCAAGAAACAGTTCACTTTTTTTTTTAATAGAAGTTTTATCATTATTTCTTTAAACAGCTTACATAATCCCACATACAAGTTTCAGGACTTGATCTTATTATCTGTCCTTTACTGTAAACTCTCCATTTTGGTGCAACATGAAACTTGACCAAGAGGCATTACATCTATGCTGGTAGCAAGTCTGTGGATGTTGATATGCCAGGCAGGAGGTAGGTGATTTTTTCTGGAGACATTGCTCACTTTCTCTAAGGGAAAATATGAAATAAAAAAGTATAGAATGACCTTGCACTAATAAGCCTCTGCCTCGAGACAATGATTAAACCTGTTAGCGCAAGGGTTGGTTTATGAGTAATATCAGCTACGGCATTAATGAAAATATCCCATTAAAGAAATGTATAACTTAGGGACTTGGCTGCAGTGAGAAATTTGGTCACTGCTGTTGCTGCATTAATGTGGTCTGAAGCACAAACAGGAAGGTATATCCAGATATTGCAGCTGGCTCCTATCTCTAACAAAACTAATCGGCTAGAGGTCCTGCAAATGTTACCAGCAGTGAACTCTGGGTGGGAAATTTGCACTCTGAACCTAGTTCTAGGTCAAGGACATTACTGTCCAAAGGTTTCTCATCATCAGTGTAATTGCAGTACTACTGTCAAGTACTGCAACTAGTATACTGTGTCTTGAACTGGTTTGTGATGCACAAATGTCCATGCACTCATTCATGTTATACTCAGGAATATCATAGGAAAGGATGCGTTTGAAAGTGTGTGCACCAGCCTGGGTCAGAAATGAAGCTGTTTCTCTGTTTTCATCATTAAGGTTATTCTGAAAACAAATTACTTTTTTGCATTTCATTTAAAATTTCCATAGAAAAACAGACTTAGCTACTTCTGAGAAGGATTAACACATACCCAGAGATCTATTCTGCAGGCACAGCAGGTGTGACGGGTCCAGGCCATGGCAGGGTTACATGCACAATGTGCAGACCAGCTGCTGTGCACACGTGCAGTAGCTCTGACACATCCAGGACCAAAGCTACTACCTCTAAATTGGGAAATTCTGCCAGCTTGTAGGCAACCAGCAAGACAACTGTACAATCAGTCTGGCTGCAGAGAAACAACTTGAATGGCAACATATTGTACATGAGAATAAGAGCTGAAAACATGTAAAGTACAGTTCCTTTGAGGTTCAGGGGCACCGTTTTGAACTGTAGTATTTCATTTTCACTTCAATCTTTCCGTGCATGATTGAAAAAAGCCCAAGAAAACCAGAAATCTATTTTCATATGTCCAGAAAATTAGAGGAGTATTTTAGCTGGAAAATTACTTTTTTTTGTAATTTATCTATTTTTGAGAATTTTATTTTTAATTAGAAAATTTTTAGTGGGGAATTCTAAGCATCCACAACACAGGCCCTGTCTAGAACAGGGCTTGCCCAGTGCCTCTAAAAATTGCTATGCAACAAACAAAGGAGAAATAAAATAAACCAAATAAAAGCAGAAGTGGTCTGTGACATAATTTAGATCATGTACATTTTAACTTGTTCCTTCTCCATTGCAAATGTTTAAATGGATTGCAATAACCACAAAATACCTTTCTATTTTCCAAGCTATATTAACAATTGAACACAAGGTTACAGGAAGGTTACTGAGTGGTTATTTCCCACCCCTTGAAGACTTAACCATAAGCATGTTAAAGCTATATCTGGAGGAGGGGGATAAGAAAACAAACGCATCAGTTGAGGAAAAAAAGTGCATTAAGCTATTTTTTTTAAGGAGCTTGTTTTTATATACAGTAGAGTTCATATATTAATTCTTTTTATCAGGGAAAAATTGATGTTATTTATCCTTTGCTACAAATATTAAAGCCATTTTTAAAGTGACCTGAGACACAGCAGAGTGGAAAGGCATCTATTTGAAAAAGTAAACAAAAAGCAAAGAAGAGTTCTCTGTTTAATTCTGACTCTTTCCCATGACTTGGACATATCTTTTCAAACACTGAAATGAAAGAATTTGCAGTTTCTGAGGTCTTCTACATTCACTAACAGGATCTGTACCTTGGAGGCCAGGCAGATTATTTGGGTTTGTGTCATAGTTTCCCATTTACCTTCCACTCAGCCCCATTGGTGACTGGCAAAGATTTTATCAGTGGGACCAAAGTGGTCAAGGGCAGAGCAAAACACTCTGGAGGCTCAACACCAAAGCTGGCCCTCCAGATTTCCAATCAGAAATCACATGCCACCGTGTTCAAATAGTTCTAGCTGCTGCTGGCTCCTGCAGGGAGTACCGCATCTCTCTACAGAACTTGGCTTTCAGATACAGACCTCAGAGAGCACAACATAGCCCACACACTGTTCATGGCTACTGCCATTTACAGTGCTCTGCCCACACATGCATTTGAAGAGATCTCTGTCTAAATACCACAAAAAAATTTCTCACCTACTCACCTTCAGATCCCTCTAGCAGGCTATTTGTGCTGTGCTCAATAGTTGTCCATGTATCGTTTGCCACATGGTCATGGTCTTCATATTCCCACCTTGGACCTTTACCTAGGCTGCTTTAATTTCTTTTTTTTCTAGAAGCACAAAAGACTGTGCTCCAACTTCTCAGCATGCAGAAGGCCATCCCTATAGATGTCCAGGGGAATTTCTGCAGCTGTAAATACTCTCTTCCCCTGTCTACACACTGTCACAAGCACCCAACTCTGGTTTAATGTGACCCTTCTTTTGTCCTGGGCCCTTTTGGAAACAATATTTCCACATAAAATGATCATGACAATGAATGCTCTTCTTCAATCCAACATCCTGGTCCTTGGAAAGCACAGTCCTAAGAGTTATTGCCCTGAAGTAAAGATCCCTCATGATATAAGGGTGTGAGATGGTTTCTGGGATGTAAGGACACTACTGAAAGGCTAGACTGCGTAAAGGAGTAAGACTTGGTACCATCACAGCCACCCTGTGTATTGGCACAGTCCCTAAATTAATGTAACTGTCAGTCCACTCCCAGATTTCCTTTGGAGAGAGATCTAGTTGATCCGTAAGGGATCTTGGGAGCAATCTAGTACATGTACATAAAGTAGACAATCAGGGGAACCAATTTAGAGTGAAGCAGTGTTATTTAAACTGGCAGCATAAGTAGCCTCTTCTGCTGTGATCAAGACCTGAACAGTAGTCATATAATAATGTCATAGTGTGGTAGCATGCTACTGGAAATAGGAATCGTGTATCTCCTACTTAAATCTTTTGACTGAATTTGCACATGGCTGTTCCACTTGAAAGTAGTGGGACTTGTTTCAGCAGCAAGTCAAGGAACAACTAAATCAAGCCCAAAGCAACTAGAAGTAGGAAAGTATATATGCATCATGCAGAAACCTCCCTGACAGTATGTACTCTGCTTCAGTGGACCTGCACCCCATTGCATAAGTTAATTTGAAAATTCAAAAAGTAGTTGTTGATATGGAAACTGATAACAAAAATACCAATTAGGAATTTTCAATATGTGATTAAGACCCTGGAAATCTGTGTCCTAGCAAAACATGCCTAATCCCAGCAGGTTATCAGTCTTTGTAGAGTAATCTACAGCTCCATCAGATACCTCTTAAGAGATAAACAAATTATCAATATTTGAAAACCATTGAATAAATATGATCTGAGAAGCCAAGCATTTTGAAACTCTTCTCTCTACACTACCATTAAATACAACAAAATTTAAAACTTTAAAATATACTTCTCCACAAATAAAAACTTTGTATCTCTTGGTGTAAACTGCAGAATTCCTCCTTGTCTTCAGGAGAGAGAAATACAGCCTTACAGTTTCTGGCATCCTTTAGAATGCTTCAGGTTTTCCTTTTTTTTTGAGGGCTTGTCGTTGCTACGTTTTGCATACACAAACATCTTGAAGAGAACACACGGGTGGTAGGTATGTGGACCTGTTGGAAGGTAGTGGTAGTTACACTATTTCAGGAATTTTTTCTCATGTCTTCTGTGGGCTTCTTGTTTTGGTTTAAAATTTATTGACTGTATTTATCTAGCAGACCTAGAGGCCTTTGAAGTCTTCAATGCTACGAATATAAAATTATCGTCTATTTTAAATTCTTTTCCATTTTGATACTTCAGTATATCAGAGACAATGGTGAAGAATGATTCATTACTGAGAACAGCAAGCTCCAGCCTTGCACGAGGATCAGCCAGCACTTTACTGAGACTCCCATTTAGTCAGAAAATTCTCTGAGACCTTGCCTAAGGAGTGTAATTCCATGTAATGAAATCAATTCTGTTAACAACCACAGCAATTATTTCTGTATTTGAAAACATGAAACACTGTAGCCTCTCTGCTAGCTGAACTGCAGCCACTTCTGCAGCACGCATATCTTTTTGTTTCAAAAGAATTCAAAAATGCAAAAGGGAGTGCAGAACTATGATAATTCATTCTTTTGTTGCACCCACAAGGAAAATGGTATGTGCAGGCAGAAATAAGTGACAGCCCCCATTCTCTAGCCCCAGATTTCTGTGTTAATGGTACACAACAGGTTAAAACACTATGGAGAAAATATTATATTATTCAATTTTGTAATAAATTTCTGGAGGCAATGTTCAGTAGCTCAGTTCAACCACTGGCCCCACTGGAGAGTTTTAGTGCTCTGAAGATTAAGATTAAATTCAGAAATAGCAAAGCCAAATTTTCTAGTTTTTCCAAGGGGCAGAAGGAGGATTATATATCCCTCTTATATGTACAAAATAAGTTTCCATTATTCAAGAGTTGTTCCATAGATCAGTCACAAAGACAAGTGTGCTTTTTCTGCAGGAAGCACGAGCACTACCTTCATGACACAATGAGGTTTTGATAAACAGAAGCCTTTTAAATAACATTATAGAAGTAACCATTTTTCCTTCATACACTTTCAAAGGGGCACTGGTATTTTCAAAATGGCATGTATGAATTACATACCAATCTAATGATCATGCAGCACATTGGAAATTTACTCCTAAATAGCTTCTATTGTAAAAAGGTAGTCAATTTACATGTCAGAGTAAGGAGGTCTGAATAGAAGGAGAGCCTGAATATCCTCACTTATACCAGTTTAATTCCACAGACTTCATTGACACTATTCCTGATTTGTGCCACTGAAAATGAAAAGAGAATCAGATATGAAGCACTGTAATGAATGATGATGTATTGGTGATCAAAGTAGAGTAGCCTTCCATCAAAGAATAGTGTGCATTACTAAGCTCATTTTGTTGTACTAAATGACTTCATTCTCAGAAGAGGATAGTTCCAAGTTGGAGAGCTCAAATCAGTTCAAAAGTACACAAAAAATGAACATATACAGAATAAAAAGAAAAAAAAAAAAGAGAATAAAGAGTTGGTATTTTTCTCTCCATATCTAAAGATCTCAACACAATTTACCATCCTGAATTATGTCAGCCTCATCACATTCCTTTAAGGAAAGCATTATATCAATTTGAAGATAATGAGGAGGCAAGATATAAAGATTAAGGACATCATTTTCAGAATCATATCAATTATTTGGGAGCCTCAGTTCCTAAAACATTTTGAAAGAACCAGAACTTCAGAAAAGCATTGCATTAAAAAAAAAAAAAAAATCCATCAAATTAACAGGAACGATGAACATCCAGAGATTTTGAAAAATCTGGCTCACAATTCCCCTAACTGGGCACCACGTACTTCAGTAGATAGTTCTGGAAACATTAATCAGATCCAAACAACTTGCATCAGAACCAGGACAAGGGCTTGGATCTTTTGATTCAGTTTTGCATCTTAATCATACCATCTAGCTGGGTAGATGAGGGGAGAGCAGTGGATGTTGTCTACCTTGACTTCAGCAAGGCTTTTGACAGCGTCTCCCATAACATCCTCATAGGTAAGCTCAGGAAGTGTGGGTTAGATGAGTGCACAGTCAGGTGGATTGAGAACTGGCTGAATGACAGAGCTCAGAGGGTTGTGATCAGTGGTGCAGTCTGGCTGGAGGCCTGTAGCCAGCAGTGTTCCCTAAGTGTCAGTACTGGGTCCAGTCTTGGATGACCTGGATGAAAGGGTAGAGTGTACCATCAATAAATTTGCTGATGATACAAAACTGGAAAGAGTGGCTGACACACCAGAA